>JAOWBW010000828.1:150500-339122 GCA_026119855.1 Campanula takesimana | reverse complement strand
TTTTATCCGTTCTTGCGAGGGAGAAATTATTTGCGAAGTTCAGTAAATGCGAATTTTGGCTCGAGAAGGTGTCATTTCTGGCCATGTGATTTTCTAAAGACGGGATTTCGTGGATCCTTCAAAGATAGAGGCTATAGTGGATTGGAAGAGACCTGAATCAGTGACAGAGATTAGATTAGAAGCTTCCTTGGTTTAGCCGGTTATTACCGAAGATTTATTGAAGGGTTCGAGGATTGCTACTCCGATGACTCAGTTGACCCGGAAGAATGTTCCGTTTGTGTGGACCGAGAAATGTGACAAGAGTTTCGAGGAATTGAAAAAGAGGTTGACTACCCGCACCGATCTTGACTTTGCCTAATGGAGCGATGGCCTCGTGATTTATAGTGATGCTTCGAAAGAGGGTTTGGGTGTGTGTTAATGCAGAATGGGAAAGTGATTGCCTATGCTTCGAGAAGTTGACCCCATAGTGAACAGAATTACCCGACTCATGATATGGAGTGTTAGCGGCGATAGTCTTTGCGTTGCACAAATGGAAGCACTACCTTTATGGGGCGAAGTTTGAGATTTTTACCGATCACAAAAGTTTGAAGTACCTTTTCTCCCAGAAAGAGTTGAACAACCGACAGCGCCGATGGATGGAATTGTTGAAGGATTACGATTGCACGATTTCTTATCACCGGGAAGGCGAATGTGGTAGCCGATGCGATTTAGTAGAAAGTCTTATTGGGCTTCGATGATGGTCCGTGAATGGAAAATGCTTGAGGATGTTCGAGATTGGTCTCCTCGTGAATCGAGACATGGGGCTATTTTGCGAATATTAGGGTATCTCCGTCCCTAATTCAGAGAATAAAGGAAGCTCAGAAAGAAGATCCCGAGTTGGTGAAAATAATGGGTAAACTAAAAGAAAAGAAGTTTGAGGATTTTTCTTTGAGCTCGAGTGGAGTTTTGACTTTCCGTGGTCGTTTGTGTGTTCCGGATGTTGATGGAATTAAACAGAGAGTTCTTGATGAGGGTCACAGTCGAGATATACTATTCATCCGGGTAGTACGAAGATGTATCAGGATTTGAAGCAACAATTTTGGTGGATTAATATGAAAAGGGAAATAGCCGAGTATGTATCGAGTGTTTAACGTGTCAGCAGGTCAAAGCCGAGCATCAGAGACCCGCGGGATTACTTCAGCCGTTAGAGATTCCCGAGTGGAAATGGGAGCATGTGACTATGGATTTCGTTACGGGATTGCCTCGTAACCGTAGGAAGTATGACAGTGTTGGGTAATAGTGGATAGATTGACCAAGAGTGCCCATTTCTTGCCTATTGATATCAGATATTCGATGGAGAAGCTTGCGACCCTTTATGTTGATGAGATCGTTAGATTGCATGGAGTTCGGTTAGTATTGTGTCAGATCGAGACCCGAGGTTTACTTCTAGATTCTGGAAGGCGTTTCAGGAAGCTTTGGGTACAGATTAGCGATTCAGTACGGCTTTTCATCCCCAGACCGACGGTCAATCCGAGAGGACTATTCAGATTTTGGAGGATATGTTACGAGCTTGTGCGATAGACTTCTCCGATTCTTGGGATTCGCACCTACCGTTAGTGGAGTTCTCTACAACAACAGTTATCAGGCTAGCATCGAGATGGCACCGTTTGAGGCCTTGTATGGAAGGAAGTGTAGATCGCCTATTTGTTGGGATGAGGTTGGTGAAGCGAAAGTTTTGGGTATTGATTTGCTTCGGGATTCGGTTGAGAAAGTTAAAGTTATCCGGGATAGATTGAAGACAGCTCAGAGTCGACATAAGAGCTACGCAGACAACCGAAGGAGAGATCTTAGTTTTCAGATTGGTGACTTGGTGTTCTTAAAAGTGTCTCCAAAGGGGGTATTCGTAGATTCGGAAGAAGGGTAAATTGGCTCCGAGGTTTATTGGCCCGTTTGAGATTTTGGGAAAGGTTGGACTTCTTGCGTATCGACTCGCGTTTACCGTCATCCTTAGACCGGTTGCACGACGTTTTCCACGTTTCTATGCTTCGGAAGTATGTCCATGATCCGTCTCACGTGTTACCGAGGGTACCGGAGGATATTGAGCCCGATATGAGTTATGAGGAACGACCGGTCCGGATCCTAGATTCCAAGGTCCGAGAATTGAGGAGCAAGAGTATTGCGTTGGTTCGAGTTCTTTGGAAGAATCACAACATCGAGGAGTCGACTTGGGAGCTTCGTGATGAGATCGAGAGGAAATTTCCGTGGCTTTTTGTTTAAGGTGAGTCTCGTTAAAATTCGGGTCGAATTTTCTTTTAGGGGGAGTGAATGTCACGACCCGAAATATAGACTCTATTTTATTAGCATTTAATAATTATTTATTTATTTATTTCTTATTTATTTAATTAGATTATTAATTATTTAAATAATTATGTGTGCAATTTATGTGTTATAATATTTATGCCTAGCATTTTAATCGAGATAATTGGGTCTTAGTTGTTAGTGGGGAGTATAGTGTTAGTAGATGGGGAGGGGGTCTAGTTGTAACTTTTTAAATGATTTCCCCCTACTCCCTCACCTCCCTACTCCTCCTCCTCCTCCCTCACCCTACTCCATCTCCCAGCCAAATCTCTCTCTCTCTCCAAGGTATGCATCTCTTTTCTTCTCCTTCTTCTCTCTTCATTTACTCCATCTTCCTATCATCTTCTCTCATTTCTTAAAACGTAAACATTGTTTAGATCGTCGATAGGATCGTAGGAAGCCAAAAAGAATCGAATTCCGTCAACTTTCATTATTTTCAAGTAAGTTACTTTTCCCCCATTTTGATGCTAATGTGTTCATATCATGTTTATATGATGTTTGATAAGTTATAATTGAAGTTTGATTGAGTTTTGAATTTGTTTAGAATTTATTTCGAATTTATTTGAGTTTTGGGTAAAAATGGTGGATTGATGAATGTTGGGTCTTGATTCTTGGTTTGGGTTGAGAAATGGTGTTGTTAAGGTCCCCTTTTGGGTGAATTGTGTTTAGGTACCTTGGAAATCTAGTGGGGAGTGTTGATTTTGAGTGATTATGGTTTGGGTATGAATTGGTTTGGCATTTGGAAGAACCCAGCTGCAGAAATCCCTCCCACCCGTTGACCAGGCGCCCGCCTGACCCTTTCCAGGCGCCCGCCTACATGGTATTTTCGGAGGACCAGACTTACTGGAAATTCAAGCGCGCGCCTGCCCTGTCCCAGGCGCCCGCCCGCCCCCTAGTCCAGAATTTTGACCTTTTTACTGGGGTTAAGACTTAAGGCTTAACTCGTTTAGGTTTAATCCTTCTAATTAACTTAAGATAACACCGTGGAACACTTTAATGTGTGGATTTGATTCTTTTGTGAATAAATATGATGTGTAATTTATTTAAGTACCGTTTTGGTAATGTTGAGCATTTTGATGTGCGGTTTGGATTGGTTTACCTTTGTGGTAATTTAATTGGATTGGTTCCCTACTTTGGAACCTTAAGTTGTTTATTTAAGCTAGTATTTATTACTTAGCATTTAATTGAAAGTCCAGCTGGTATTTTGTGTGTGTTTGGGCGATGGGAAAGATTATAATGGCTAAGCCAAGTCCATTATAATGTTGACCATTGTTTTGCCCCCTTCTTTACCCCTTCTCCAGATTGGCCTTGGAAAGGATAAGTCAGCGTTCCTTTGTGAATGCATCTGGCTAACGGGTATGACTTTGTGTCATGATCCTTGTCCCTTGTGACGCTTTTATGTTATTGGTTCCGGTACCGGGGTTTTTCTCTTCGGCTTTCATGCTATTATGAAGATGATGATCGGTTGATTATTGAAGCTGCGCAGCGATCCTTTATTTGGATGTTCCTGTTTGGAAAACCTTGGCTATATCCTTTGTTATGTGTTTATTTCCGCTGCTATCTGTTATATGATAATTGCTATGTGCTATGTGATAATAATTATTGTTTATTGCTTATTGCATCATAGCATGTCATGTAGTTGCATTAGTAACTTATTGAGATTTATCTCACCCCTTTTCTTTTATCTTTGTTTTTCCTTAACCCCCCCCCCCCCAGGTGCTAAGGATTAGTCTCGCTGATCACGAGAGCGAGGACGTCGAGTGTGGATCCGTTCTTTTGGGGAAGTTTATTATAGGTTGGTTCCCATTATGTAAATGTGTAACCATTTTGGGGTATTTGTACCAAACATTGACGTCATTAGGATTTTGTACATTTGTATTTTGTTGGGCATAAACTGTGGAAGTTTATGTAAGTTGTAATTGATTTTTATCAAACTTGTTCTTTTTGTAAACTTTGGATCATTACCCTTTTGGTATCAAATGAAATTTTTAACTTCAGTATTTCTGAGTTTTGGTTTTAGAGTCGACGTCCAGATCGCGGTCCCGGGGCCCGCGGGGTCCGGGGTCGCGACAACTAAACTTCGCAAACAACTGCTCCCTCGCAAGAACGGATAACACTGTTCTCAAATGTTGCTCGTGCTCCTCTCGATATTTAGAGTAGACGAGTATATCATCAATAAAGACCACCACGAACGAGTCAAGATAAGGATGGAAAACACGGTTCATTAAATCCATAAACACGGCCGGCGCGTTAGTCAACCCAAATGGCATAACCAAGAATTCATAATGACCATACCGAGTGCGAAAGGCAGTCTTCGGAATATCCTCCGATCGAACCTTCAACTGATGGTACCCACTCCTCAAATCAAGTTTAGAGAAAACCACGGACCCTTGAAGCTGATCAAATAAATCGTCAATATGGGGTAGAGGATACTTGTTCTTCACCGTAACCTGATTCAACTTTCGGTAATCGATACACAATCTCAACGAACCATCTTTCTTCCGCACAAACAAAACCGGTGCTCCCCACGAGGAAACACTAGGGCGGATAAACCTCGATCAAGCAACTCTTGCAACTGAACCTTTAACTCCTTCAACTCTGCGGGAGCCAACCTATACGGTGCTTTCGAAATTGGAGCCGTACCCGGCAAAAGGTCTATACAAATTCTATCTCACGATCGGGAGGCATATCATTCTCGGTAGAGAAAACATCGGGAAATTCCCGAACTACCCGAACACAATCCAAACTAGGGATTCCTTCCTAGTATCAAGAACACTAGCCAAATACCCCTCACAACCACTATGCAATAATTTTCTCGCTTTCATAAAAGAAATTAAGCGAACCTTTCTACTCAGAGGACTAGCCTCAAACACAAATTTAGGCACATCGGGAATAGAAAAAGTAACAGTTTTCTTACGGCAATCGACGGAAGCATGAAACTTGCTCAACCAATCCATACCCAAAATGACATCAAAGTCTTGGATAGGAAGAACTACCAAATCCGCACAAAGGACACGACCACAAATAACCACATTACAAGCACGAAAGACTCGATCAGAAATCAAGCATTCTCCTATAGGGGTCGACACCTCTAGTACGTACGGTAAAGACTCGAATGCAGCATTTAACATGGAAGCAAATTGCACAGAAATGTATGAATGAGATGATACTGGATCTACTAACGCTCGTGCGCTCACATTAGACACAGAAACAATACCTCCAATAACCGAAGGATCATCGGTCGCCTGTTGTTGATTCATGGCATATATCTTTCCTTGAACTTTGGGCTTCCCAGCGGCATCCCTTTTCTGACCCTGATTAGTACCAACCCCTGACCCGGATGACTGACCTCGGTACTTCGTGCAATCTCTCGCAAAGTGCCCCATTTCACCACAATTGGTACACTTGCCTTGCTTTTTCCAACACCTATCCTCCGTATGGCCTACCCTCTGACAAAAGGTACAGGCTTCCTATTCTGAATCCCAGGAGTAGTACTCGGATTCCTCGGTGTGGTTTGCCCCTTAAACTGAAATGATGCTCCCGGGTTACCTCGGTTGTCGGAACGGTGTTGAGGTTGAGATTTAGCATGGCTTCCCGGTTTACCCGTACCCGCAACCTCGGTTTTCCATTTGTGCTCCCCAATATCCTGCTCTATCAAGTAGGCTCGGTCTACCGCATCTTGGAAGGTCACAATCCGTTGGGCAATAAGTTGAGTACGGATGGAAGTCTTCAATCCCCGAATGAATCTCATAGCTTTTTGTTCCTCGGTCCTCACCAAATAGTCACAATACCGGGCTAATTCTATGAACTTAGCCGAGTATTGTGCTATAGACAACAAACCTTGCTCCAGGTTGAGCAGCTCGATCTCCTTTCGGTTTTGATCAACAACCGGAATGAAATGTTCCTTGAATTTGCGCACAAACAACTCCCACGCGTACACCGTGTGAGTATCATCCCAACTAGCTTTAACACCCTTCCACCAATGCTCGGCGGCTCCCACAAGTTTGTAAGCCGCGAACCGGACCTTGTCCTCATCCGTGCAACCAAATACCTCATAAATCTTCTCCATCGACTCAATCCACAACTCAGCTTTCCGAACATCGGGTTCCCCATTGAATTCAACCGGTTTCAGTTTGAGAAATTGCTCCAATCCATAGCGGGGTGGTGCTTGTTCTACCCTTGGACCTTGATCATGTATGGCCTTCATGGCCGCCTCGAACATGCCTTGAAACATGGCACGGGCTTCTTCCCTTGTATCATTCTGATTTGCATTACCGGTACTACCTTCACCACTCCTTCTACGAACCATTGTAAACAAGTACCTGCATAAAACATCAACCTTTACTCACTCCGAACACAACTACCCACCTAGGTCATACTAGTCCACCTAGACTTATACTTAGAGCCAAACCATAGCTCTGATACCAACTGTCGCGGCCCCGAACCCCGCGGGCCAGAGATCATGAGCAGGACGTCGACTTAAACAATAAACTCTAAAATAATGGAGATAAAAATTTCCTTTTATACCCAAAAGATGATAACACAAGGTTTTGTAAATCAACTTGAACAACAAAGTAAAACTAGTATAAACTCCATAAGCTTATACACCAAAGTTACAAAATACACAAATCCTAGTGACGTCAATGTTTGGTACAAATATCCACAAAAGGTTACACATTGATATAATGTAAACCAACCTATAACAACTTTCCCCAAAAGAATGTATCCACACTCGACGTCCTCTTTCTCGTGATCAGCGAGACTAATCCTTAGCACCTGGGGGGGGTTAAGGAACAACAAAGATAAAAGGAAGGGGGTGAGATAAATCTCAATAAGTTACTAATGCAACTACATGACATGCTAAGATGCAATATACAATAATAAATCATAGCTAGCACATAGCATTTATCACATAACAGATAGCAGCAGAAATAAACACATAACAAAGGATATTAGCCAAGGTTTCCAACCGATACATCCAAATAAAGGATCGCTGCGCAGCTTCAATAATCAACAAATCATCATCTTCATAATAGCATGAAAGCTGAAGAGAAATCCCCGGTACCGGAACAATAACCATAAAAGTGTCACAAAGGACAAGAGCCATGCCACAAAGTCATGCTCGGTAGCTAGATAAATTCACAAAGGAAGCTAACTTATCTCTTCCAAGGCCAATCTGGAAAAGGGGTATAGTATGGGCAAAACAATGGTCAACATTATAATGGACTTGGCTTTGCCATTATAATCTTTCCCATCGCCCGATGCAACAAATATGCCAGCTGGGCTTCCAAATAAATGCTAAGTAATAAATACTAGCTTAATTAAACAACTTAGGGTTCCAAAGTAGGGAACCATTCCAATTAGTCACCAAGAAGATGAATTAAATAAACGCGCATCATAAAAGTGCTTCATATTTCCAAATAATAATTCAATCAAATCCCATATCACATACGTTCACAAAGGAACCAGTTAACTCAAGAACACAACCGAAAATACTCACTCATCATGAAGAGCTCAAGGAGAGCTTTAAAGCGATAGCTTAAACACCTAAAACGGAGTCCGGATGAACAAAATATGGCCCTCGAAAGATTGGACAAAAAAGGGGAAATAAATTTCACAACAGGGGAGGGGGTGCGCGCGCCTCCTATGGGAGGATGCGCACGCCTCCTGGAGTCAGAAGGAAAATTACGCCAAAAGGTATATGAGGGTGCGCGCGCTTCATAAAAAAGGGTGCGCGCGCCTCCCTTCGACAGAGAGAAAATCAACATAGGAGGAGGAGAGGGTGCGCGCGCCTCCTATGGGAGGGTGCGCGCGCCTCCAATGGACATAAGGTTTTTGTTCAAGAAGGGCCATAAGGGTGCGCGCGCCTCCTATGGGAGGGTGCGCGCGCCTGCTTGCCCGGAAAGGCAAATTCCGGCCAAAATTCTGGGTTTTTACCAATTTCAATCCAAAACTTAAACCAACCCAAATCTTTCACCATTTCACAAATACTTGGAACCAAGGCTTACAATATACACAACTATGAACCAAAACAACTTATAGACTTGCAAAGGGGCTAAATAACAACATCTAGATACCCAACACAAGCTTCAAATACCAAATTTCACAAAAATGAATAAAAATGCAAATCACTCCCAAATCAACACAAGATGCAATAGATAGCATTCATAGCATCAAATAAACATGGAGTAGCATTTCTAGTATAAAGTAGGGGAAAAGCAACTTACTTGAATTTTCTCAAAGTTGATGGATTTCAAATATTTTTGGCTTCCAACGATCCTATCGACGATCTAAACATGTTTCAAGTTTTAAGAAATGAGAGATTATGAGAGGAAGAGGAAGATAATGAAGAGAGAAGGAAGAAGATGAGAAAGCTTACCCAATGTAGAGAGAGAGAGAGATTGAGCTGGGAGATGATGGTGAGGATTGAGGGAGAAGTGAGGGAGGAGAGGGGGGTAGGGAGGGAGTAGTTAAAATAATTTGAAAACTTACACCTAGGCCCCCTCCTCACTAAGCTAGCACAATTAAACCCCTATCACCCTTCTACACAATTAAAATGCTAGGCATAAATTAATATAACGCATAAAATGCACACATAATTATTTAAATAAATAATAACTTAAATAAATAAATAATCAAATAAATAAATAATAATTATTTACTACCAATAAAATAGAGCCTAGTTTTCGGGTCGTGACACGATCAGAGAGTCCAAATAAACCTCCTTGGAAATCAAGTCATTGATTCCCATCCAAATTAAACCCTTTGGCTTAACCCTAAAGTCATAAACCCTTAAAAATATTGGTTATTCTTGCCTAGAATGACTAATGGTCAACTAAAAAGAGGATGATCAACTAAAGAAGACTCCCATAATCAGCCACACCTTAGCCACGAAATTTAGAAGATCATAACACCATTCAAGTCAATTTCTTTGGATCATCAAGGCCTTTAGTCAAGGCCATCCATAGGATTCTCAAAGAACGCTTAGGTAAAACTCTTTGTTTTCTGTCTTCTCATCTTCTTCTTTGCCTTGAAGTAGTGTGATTCTATTAAAGGATCAGCCTAGAGCCTCTCCAATTCATGGAGATGGTCTCGAAGCATATGATCCGACATTCCAAATAAATAAGAAATTATTTATTTGGTTCCTTTTGCACATGTTTTGCATGATTTTGAGACAACGATGATTATTTCTTAGCAAGACCAATCCTAGATTTGGTGAATTGGGTGCTCCTTGATCTTACCAATTCATAACTTAACCCCCCGAATTCAGATCTTACGGTCCGTGTTCTGTCAAACATGGTGGCGACTCACAACAAACGAGCAACATCCAAGCCCTCACAATCCGAACCGAGCGGCCCGGGTACCACAGGAGGGGCACGCGCTTAAAGTGGCGACTCCGATGGGGAAGAGTTCAAAGCTAAGAGGGTTAGACTTTCGTCGAAAGAAATCATTGTTGTTTTTCAAAATTCTGCAGTTCCTGCGCTGTATTTCTGTTCCTAGAAGGGATATCTCATACGAGACATCCCTGTTTTGTCTAGACAGTCTGTTCTCTTGGTTTAAAATGGAAATCCGTTCGGTTCAAACATGTACACAGGATTACAGGCTTGTCCTCCCCTCTGTTTCTGAGTCTTAGGACCCTCCTAACGACGAACAAACTCCCCGTATATCATAAAGCTAACCCTCGTTTTGCAGGAGTACTTGCTAATTGGTCTTATTCTCTGCTCTGCTCATGTTTGCTTTATGTGTGAACTACAACGGCCTGAGTTCCTCCACAAGAGGGAAACGTAGGCAGCCACTTGGCCAGGCCATTGCATGTTTTTGTTTTGCTTTAAAAAAAAAAACTTTCTATTTTCTCCTTGATACCTAGATCTTGACTCTCACACACGTGCACACATGTAGAATAATTGCACTACATACCCTATAAACCCGGGACCCAATCGGAGGATGAAACTCGGTCAGCACACCCACTCTACGAGTGGTACTCGCCGGTCTCTCCAAAGATGGTGTACCCACTCCGTGACACGCTCTTAGACTGTGTTCATGGGGAGCCTTAGTCGTAAGCCTTACACCAACCTCATTCATACATACTAGCTAATAAGACACTCCTTAAGACCGGTCGGTTCGATTCTTAGGGTTGTTTTAATCTTTGCCCAAGATAACGCTTCTCTTACAATCTGTAATACTCCCTTCATGAATTCTTGATGAATGTCCCTTCGGTTAAATTGTTAGACAAAGGATTGTGATGGTGAGATGAGAATTTTTCTACAAGGATTCGAGTCTAGTCTCTCTCATCATTAAAACCCTGCGTTTGAAAATGTCCCTTTCGGTTGTCCCTTACACGAATTCATAAGGTTTGATTGCATTAAAGGCGTTGTTTAACAAACTGCGAAAGAACTACGAAATCACTTAGGTTTGGCTAAATGAATGGTGGATTCCGATTAGAATATGGGACCCTTGCCCGAATTGTCCATTTGGGAGAGTGCAATACATGTGAAAAATAAGGTGCTCATATTCTAGGGTGACAGAATCCACTGTTCCAGGACGAACTAGATAGTAACCTCTCAAAATGGATTGAATTCCGTCCGACCAAATAGGATTAAAATTTGCAATCTGACTGGCAGGCTGGATGTCTCGTATGAGACATCCATGTCTCATATGAGACATCCTCCTTTTCTGTGCTTCAGCCCGTGTTTGGTTAACCTAATCTAATAAAAGCCGACTTGTTGGGACCCCAGCCTGGATTTGACACAGTTTTTGCACTTTAGGTCCGTCCGATCAGCAAGGTAGCTCCATACTCCCAACACAATCGCTCCAGTAGTTTACATCCGTGACCCTGCGACCAAGAGACTAGAAAAGGTTGCAGTAATGTCCGGTACCCCCATCACTGATTTGGAAACCGCTAAGACCGTCATTGCATGACTTGAGCAGCAAGTCAAAGAGCAAGCTGAAATTGGCGCCCGTGAGAGTGATCGTCATGCAAAAGACATAGACTCCGTCTTACAAGAGCTCCAAGAACTCAAAAGGAGTAATAAGAAGTCAAAATCCCCCACCAAAGATGGGGAATCCTATGCTAAGAAAAAGAATAAGAGGGATGATGATTCCGACTCTGATTCGAATACATCCGACTCTTCCTCCTCCGATGACGAGGATGCTAAGGAAAATGATAAGAAAAAGAAAGCTAGTGATGACACCAACATCATCAACTCCGCCACTGCCGAGTTTCTTGAAAAGAGATTTGCACATCTTGGTCTAGAAAAAGGCTCCATCGTTCCATTTGATCCCATTGTACTCCGCAAGTCAATCACTAAGCTACCACGAAAGTTCTGTACTCCTGACATAGCCAAGTTCAATGGCACTACCTGTCCTCGTGTTCATATTGAAACTTACACTTGGGCCATGCTTCCGATGAAAGTAGATGACACCGTCTTAGCCCAAAGCTTTCCCCAAACTTTAAAGGGGGCGGCAAGGGATTGGTATATGTCTCTCCCTTTATCCACAAGGACCGATTGGGCTACCGCATGTGAGGTCTTCCAAAGGCGTTTCGAGGACAACACTACTGACCGTCCCACCAAAAGGGACCTCGAGCAAATCCAACAAGGTGCTAATGAGACATTTGGTGACTTTGTCAAAAGGTGGAGAGCCAAGCTCACCGAGATTGTTGATAGGCCAACTACGGATGACCAAATGCACATCTTCCTGAAATCACTCCGTAATGAGTATGAGGACCGCCTCTCCGGTACTTTCTTCCTAAGCTTCTCTGAACTTCATAAAGCCGGTCTTTGACTGGATGACATCTTCAAAAGTAGGAAAGAGGCTAAGAGAGATAGTGGATACCGCTACACTAACAAAGGCTCTACTAGCAAAGACACATCCGTCAATGCTATCGCTTTCAATAACCAAGGGAGGAGCAACTATTCCTCCATCCCTCCACCAAACAAAGCCAAGAATGGCCCTAAGAAAGAAAGAGTCTACAACAAACTAGAAGATATCACTCAAGAAGAACTGTTTGATATACTTGTAGAAGCCAACAAAAATCACACCGAGGAAGCCTACTATTCCCAAAGAATTCCCTCTCAATCACGCCCACCATCTTTTCTGCAAGTTCTATAGGACCACCGGTCACGACACCAACTCGTGTCACCATCACAAAGATGTGATCCAATATCTCATAGACTCTAAGCAGTTAGGGGTTCCTAATGTAGTGATAAACCCCCTCCCAACTGTGGGAGGAGTAATCAATGTAATAGAGATAGCTAGTAAGGAAGAGGAGACTACTCGCCTAATCCCAAATGTGGGCGAGAGCACTCCAAAATTTAATAATGAAATTTCTTTCTGTTACATCTTCGAAAGAGCCCGAACCCGTTGAGCTTGATGATCCACTTCTTAAACAACTAAAGAAAACGCAAGACAACATTTCCATATGGGATCTCTTAGGCTCATCTCATAAATATCGAATGATGATCTCTAAAGCTTTGGCCCATGTCGAAGTGCGCAGAGAAATAACTCCCGAAGAGTTAACGCAAATGGTAGGCCAAATCCAATTTAGCAATGTGATCACATTTACCGACTTAGATCTACCACAGTATGGTGGAGGTCACACCGAAGCTCTCTACATAACCGCAAGGGTCAATGGGCATCTAATCCCCAGAATCCTACTAGACAATGGATCCGCCATAAATGTCTTGGCAAAGAAAGTCATGGTAACGCTTGGCCTTACCTCAAGGGAACTAAAACCGTCAACTCTTACTGTACAAGGGTTTGATTGTACTGCACACCTTCTTCTGGGACGTCCGTGGCTACATCAAACTGGAGGAGTACCATCGACTCTCCATCAGTGTGTCAAGTTTAAACACAATGACACGATAATCACCGTACTTGGGGAACTTGTCACTGCTAGCCCGATCTTAGAAATTCAGCATGAGGCAGCTGACCATCTCTTCAATGGACTCGAGATCCAAAGGAAAAGTAGCATAGAAATGATAGAAGTGCACAATGAGAATGACTACTCAAAGACGATTCCGTTCTCCGGAACATGCCCAGTACTAAAGATGATGCTAAACGAAGGATACTTCCCCGGTCTCGGACTTGGCAAGCATTTACAAGGGATCAAATAACCGCCACATGTCGTTCTATACCCACCTGAATATGGTCTAGGGTATGTCTCACCACTCAAGGGCATCCCTAAGGAAGAAAGGGATTGGACCTCATACATAGTGCCGATCGCGCACCCTATCGAAGGACTCTAAACGGGTACTTTGTACGCGAGGGGGAAAGCTTGCCATACTTCATGTTCCCTGAACCATGGATCGACCATAGGGGGAAGCGCCAACTGAGCTTTGAAATTTTCAGTGACTGTGATCCGTACCCACTTGAAACAGAGCCGATTCAATTCTCGCGGCTACCTCGAGAATTAGGGGGTACCAAGGCCGAAGCATTCAGTGAATGGGACTTTGTGTTGGGAGAAGACCTACTGCACCAATTTCTCAACCTTTGCAAGCTAGAGGACACTCAGATCAATGCAATAGACAAGGGGGATTCTCTGAACCAAGATTACACTGAGCTTATCAAGAAGTGTGATGGGCCTATCAAGAACTGGTACACAACTGGGGGACCCATAGCAAGTGGAGGCTTCCTGATCAAAGAATTAGAGTGTACTCCCAATCCCCATAGGGCAAGAAAATTTGTAACTCTCACCTTAGAGTCAGATACCGCTACCGATGAGCTTACCCAAGAGGACTTAGATGCCATCGCGGAACATGTATTCCCCTACTTTCTTAAAGAAAACATAGATCTTTCCGAGTATCCTGAGATTGCTAGCGTCATAAATGATGAATTAACTAATAACTCTAACGAATTAGATAATAATGAGTCATATGACGAGATAGATCAAGAAAATGAACAAATCTTAAAATAAATTAATAAGCAAGTAGGTCATCGTGGCGAAAATGGTCCTATTGATGCCGAAGAAATGCAAACAGTTAATCTAGGGACGGACGATGATCCGAAAGAGACCAAGATTGGCAGTTTCTTTATGGGGAAGACCGACAAGCCCTCATAGCGCTTCTCCGAGAATTCATAGACGTGTTCGCTTGGTCCTACAAAAATATGTCGGAGCTATCTAATTCGATTGTCGCGCATAAGATACCGCTGCTTCCTGATTAGAAGCTAATCAAGCAGAAACTCCGCAGAATCAAGCCAGAATGGTCGGTACAAGTCAAACAAGAGATAGAGAAGCTCCTGAGTGTCGGGTTCATCAAAGTGATAGAGTATCCAACCTGGTTGGCTAAAACTGTACAGGTTTCCAAAGCAAATGGAAAGGTCCATGTCTGCGTAGATTTCCACGACCTCAACAGAGCATCTTCGAAAAATCATTTTCCTCTCCCTAACATAGACATGCTCGTTGACAATACCATAAAATACGAAGTCCGTTCATTTGTAGACGGGTTCGCAGGGTATAACCAGATCCTCATGGCAGAGGAAGACCAGCACAAGACAGCGTTTACCACACCCTGGGGGACGTTCTGTTATACATTCATGCCATTTGGACTTAAAAATGCCGAAGCCACGTACCAGAGAGCAGTAACTGCGCTGTTCCATGACATGATACATAAAGAGATGGAAGTATACGTCGATTATATGATCACACACTCTAAAGGCTCCGATGGGAAGCACTTCATCGACCTCAGAAAATTATTCGAACGACTGAGACACCACAAGATGAGGCTTAATCCGGCAAAGTGCACATTTTGGGTAGTGAAAGGAAAAATCCTTGGGTACATGGTCACCGAGCGTGGTATAGAAATAGATCCTGCTAAAATTAAAGCCATTATTGACATGCCTCTACTTAAGATGCAGAGAGAAGTAAAGGGATTCATGGGTCACCTTCAGTACATTAGTCGTTTCATCAATTAGCTCACGACGATGTGTGATCCCATTTTCAAACTCCTCAAGAAGAATGCATCCCTAGAATGGACCGAAGAGTGCCAAGAAGCCTTCAAAAAAGTCAAAGAATACTTGGTAAATCCGCTAGTATTGGTCCCACCACATAAAGAGAAACCGTTGACCCTGTACCTCATAGTTAATGATACTGCATTAGGGGCTATGCTAGCACAAGAGCAACCCGATTCGAAGAAAGAGAATGTCGTATACTTTGTCAGACGTCGCTTCCAAGGGGATGAATTGAACTACTCCGCATTAAAAAAGTCGTGTGCTCCACTAGTATGGGTAGTTGAGAGACTAAAGTCGTACATGGAAGCGTTTCCTGTACAACTGATTGCCCAAATGGACCTGATAAAATACATCTTCGAGAATTTGCATGTCAGCCAAGTGGTACTTTATGCTCGCGGGGTATGATATCACTTACATCATACAGAAATCCGTGAGAGGGAGAGTCTTTGCTGATCACTTAGCCGAATTTCCATGTGATGAAGCGAAAGGGGAAGACACGCGATTCCCTGACGAGGACATCATGGCAATAGCAGAAAATAAGTGGCAACTACTTTTCGATGGCGCAACCAATAAATGGGGATATGGCATTCGTATGTTACTAGTAGATACTTTAGATTTCTACACTCCACTCGCAATTCGCCTTGATATTGAGGCCACTAACAACATTGCCGAGTACGAAGCTTGTATAGTGGGGCTTGAAGCATCCTTAGAAAGAAATGTGACCGAACTAGAGGTGTACGGAGATTCACAACTTATAATCTATCAGTCACTCAAGAAATGGAAGTTACAAGATCCTACACTCTAGAAATATAACGACCATCTCCAAGACATGGTCAAACAATTCAAATAGGTGACTTTCTACTATCTTCCTAGAGATAAGAACCGCTTAGCAGATTCGCTAGCCATGCTAGCATCACTTGTAGAAATTCCCGAATGTACTGAGGTTTAAACCTTCAAAGTCGTGAGACGAACGACTCCCGCTTATTACTCGATCATAGACCTGCATGACTGTAAAGAGGCGTGTGACTATGTTTCCGTAAATGCCTTAGACGATAAGCCTTGGTATTATGATGTATGGAGTTTCCTCCTAGACGAAACATTCCCATTAGACATATAATCTAAAGCGAAGATAGCTCTCAAAAGGTTCGCTACCCATTCGTTATTATAGGTGATCGCCTCTACAAGAAACATCACAAGTAGTGTCTACTCTGTGCTGATGAGCACGAAACCATAGAAATCATGGACCAAGTCCACCAAGGAGTCTGTGGAACCCACATGAACGGCAATATGGTAGCAAAGAAAGTCATCCGACTAGGGTACTATTGGGATAAAATGGAAGCCGACTGTACCGAGATGGTTAAGAAATGCCACAAGTGTCAGATACATGCTAATTTACAACACGCAGCACCGTCCGTGTTATACCCCATGACATCCTCTTGGCCATTTTCTACGTGGGGAATAGACGTCATTGGCAAAGTCACGCCGACAGGTTATAATAGACACTCATTCGTATTGGTCGCCGTTGATTACTTCACCAAGTGGATCGAGGCCCAATCCAACAAAGTCTTAAATGCCAAAAAGGTGGCTGAATTCATTAAGACCAACATCATATGCTGGTATGGGGTACCTCATGAAATGATATCTAATAATGGCACGCACTTTGAGAAGGAATGTGACCAACTAATCACAGAGTACAAGATAGAGAGACATTAGTCGTTATCGTACCGACCACAGACCAATGGAGCAGTCGAAGCTACTAACAAAACCATAGAAACCATCATTAGAAAAATTTCTAAGACTGGCAGAGATTGGCCCAAGAAGCTACCTTTCGCACTCTGGGGCTATCGTACTTCAATCCGTACTGCCACCGTGTGAATACGTGAGTTTGAAATCAAGAGTCGCCACGTTGTTTTATTTGTTGTTAAAACATTGAGAAAACCATTTATGAGAATAATAGGGTTCGGGGGTCAAATTACAATATAAGAAGAATATTCATGTTATCACTCCTATTGCCCGACGAATCGGTCTTTCTATCATGATCAATGTGTGTGTGTGTTAGTGTTTGAGACCGGATCCGAAGATTGCCTACATTCTTCTCATCATGAGAAGCTCAGGTCGGTGTAGTTCATTGATGAATTAGAATGGGAAGAGATGAAGCGGGATCATTCATATAGAGGGGGAAGATTAGGGTTAGAAGTAGTTTCTAGATCGTATTAGGGTTTGATGAAACCCTAGGATCATCATAGGCTATGGCATATGCACATAAATAGAGATTACAATCCTAGATCTAGCATGTTATGAATGTATAAGCAGTAAATCTAGCATTATAATAAGAACATTATGAATACATATGAATGAACACATAAACATGAAGATTGCTACCCTAGTTATAGTATATAGTATGAGTTCAAGACTAAGAATATGAAAAACGCATGAAGAACATATGAATATGGATGCATAAATATAATCAAAACATGCATAATATAAGTAATATGTGACCTAGATCTAATGCGGGTTTCGTGGAAACCCTAGATCATCATCGGTCAAGAACACGAATGATGAACAAAACCCTAGATCTTAGCAATATATGAATGAATATAATAGATCTAGGCAGTTAAGTAGTAAGAACGCGTTACCAAACCGATTAAAGAGGCTTCGAAGGTTGAATCTTCACTCCTTTGAGGTGTGATCAAATAGGCTGATGGAGGGGCCTATTTATAGGAAAATTCGACCTGGGAGAAGTGGCCGCCTGGCCGGGCAAGTGGCCGCCCGGCCGGTCCAGTAGATTGGCACAATTTTTGAGGTGTGTCTATCTGGACTCTGGAGGATGATCAGATAAGCCTATCTTTGATCCCTCATCCGATCAGTCGTTGATATCTTCTTATCTGGGCTTTTCGGGAAATCCTGGATAATACCTGCACAGATCCTAAATACCTGGGAGGTCCCTGTGAGTTCTAGAATGCCTAATAACTCATTTTCAGGTTGGGTACTAACAGTAGCCCCTCGACGACGCTTCTTGCAAGGCAATGGAGGGTCGTCGATTAAGAAAGGAACCGATCTGAAACATGAGTTCCAAATCGAGAGGGGAGTGAGAAAGAATGTGACCAGGTTGGTCGAGTGGCTGAACCTTTGTCTGGCTACCTACGTATCCAAGTGGAATCAAGCCAGTCGTAGTTCGAGACCTGTGGGGAAAGAAAGAAACGAGACGCTGTCCTTCGCTAGGGATAATCAAGCATTCGTCAGACAATAAAGTTGCGTGGACCCTACTGGGGAGGAAAAGCAAAAAAGAAACGAGACATTGTCTTTCCGCTTGGGATCAACAAACATTCGTGAAGCAATAAAGTCGTTGCAAATGGACTCTATTGGGGAAAGGAAGGAAGGCCATACGCACGGTTCGACAAGAAGTTTAAAGAATCGAGAACAGAATTAGGGATGGATTCTAACTTTCTATAGAGCGCACGTAATCGATTTATCTAGAGGATTAAGGTTTACGGAGGTTCCGACCTTCAATTTATAATCTTTAGGGTTTAGGGAGGTTCCGACCTTTTATTATAGATTGATTTGGAAATTTTGTAGAGGATTTTCGAACCCAATTTTAAATTGATTTAGAAATTTTATAGAGGATTTCCTAACCCAATTTTAGATTTTAGAAATTTTATAGAGGATTTCTTAACCCAATTTTAGATTTTAGAAATTTTATAGAGGATTTCTGAACCCAATTGGTAATTTTTAGATTGATTTAGAAATTTTATAGAGGATTTCTTAACCCAATTTAGAAATTTTATAGAGGATTTCTTAACCCATTTTTAAATTTTAGAAATTTTAAAGAGGATTTCTTAACCCATTTTTAGAAATTTTATAGAGGATTTCTTAACCCATTTAGAAATTTTATAGAGGATTTCTTAACCCAATTTAGAAATTTTATAGAGGATTTCTTAACCCAATTTGGTAATTTTTATAGAGGTCTTCCGGACCCAATTAGGGTTTACGGAGGTTCTGACCTTCAATTTATAATCTTTAGGGTTTAGGACCGTTAATTATAGATTGATTTTAAGTATTAGGGTTTACAGAGGTTCCGACCTTCAATTATAATCTTTTGGGTTTGCGGATGATCCGACCTCCAATTATATATTGATTTTAAAGATTAGGGTTTACGGAGGTTCCGACCTTATTTGGGATTTGTTGGTGTAAGATACTTTTTGTATAGGTTTTAAGTATTGAGGTTTGTGTGAAATTACCTATGGTCTAGGGTTTGAGTTTTGATTATTTGAGTTTAGAGATGTGAATTTCCCAATGTTTGGGGCATAAATGCGTTAATCTTGATTTGATTGTAAATTAACCAAAGTTTGGGGTTAAAATTATTAGCATTGAATGTAGAGGTTCACTCGTGATTTACCCATGGTTTGGGGCTCGATTAAATTTTACTTTGGTCGTAAAGATTTTGATTATAAGTTACCCAAGATTTGGGGTTTTAAGTGAATTTAGTTGTATTTTACCCATAGTTTGGGGTTTAAATGAATCTTATGTAGTTTGCATAGAGTTTTAATTTGTAGATTACCCAAGGTTTGGGGGTTTATTTGTATCTTACTTTGATTGTAAAGATTTGGATTGTGAATGACCCAAGTTCGGGGGTTTAAGTTAATTCTTGTTGATTTGTAAGAGTTGTAATTGTAAGCTACCCAAGTTCGGAGTTTCTAATATTAACCGTAGAGGGTTTTAATTGTGAATTGCTCTTAGTGTAGGATTTGATTGTGAGTTATTTTGGAGCGAGGGACTTGATTGGAATTTACTTTGCATGAAGGGTTTGATTGTTGATTACTTCGAACGAGAAGGTTTAATTACTTCGAACGAGAAGGTTTGATTGCTAATTACTTCTAACGAGAGGTTTGATTGTTAATTACTTCTAACGAGAAGGTTTGATTGTTAATTACTTCGATTGAGAAGGTTTGATTGTTAATTACTTCGAATGAGAAGGTTTGATTGTAATTTACCCAAAGTTACGGGGTTTGGATTTGGATGATGTTAAGTTGAGGTGCTTTGTTTGCAAATTACCCAAGATATGGGATTCGAGTGACTTAGTTGTAAGTTGTTTTAAGTAAGTGACTTGACTGTAATTTACCTTGAATGAAGGGTTTGATTGTAAATTACTTCGAATGAGAATGTTTTATTGTGAGTTACCAAAAATTTTGGGTTTAGCTTGAAGTTGTACTGCTTTATTGCAAATTACCCAAGATAGGAGGATTTATTTGTATTTTATCCGAGGTTTGGGGTTTCAATTGTAAATTACCCAAGGTGTGGGGTTTTGTTTGATTAATTTGTTGAACGTAAGGGATTTAGCTGTTGATTACCCAAGGTTTGGGGTTTAAGTGAATTTTCTTTGATTATAAAGGTTTTGATTATAAGTTACCCAGGATATGGGGTTTTGGTTGTAAATTACTTCGAATGAGAAGGTTTGATTGTTAATTACTTCATACGGGAAGGTTTGGTTGAATTAATTTTGTAGTTAAGGTTTAATGACCTTAAATTGGGGTTTTCATGAAGCTTGTAGATTTCAACCCAAGTTGATTGATTTATTTGTATAATGTATTGATTTTATTGGTTTTGTTAAAAACGCAATTTTTGTGTTAAGTAATTTTTGGTCCAAAAATGTTGTAATCTTTGACTGATTTTTTGACTTGGTTGACTTTGTTAAAAGTGCTTTTTTGTGTTGTTTGACTTTTGTTAGGGTATAGGGATGTAATGTACATTAGCGTTTCATTGAGAAAGCTTATTTTGGATGAAGTCATGTTTTTGCCCGTTAATTATTGAAATGTTTCGGACTTGTTCGGAGTTGACATGTCTTGGATTTGTTTTCAGTTGACTTGTCTTTTCCTAGGTAGACTAGGGTTTTTATTGTGAGTTATTTATAGTATTCGTTGGGAATTTTGGGGATTCTCCTAATGCAACAGTTTATATATGAGCATGCATCATAAGATAAATTGCTAGATTGATTGCATACCTTTGCTGTGTATACCTGTCTGTGCTTGCATGTTGTATTGCCGCCTTTGAAGTCGAGGGGCTCATGTAGCATTGTGCATAGCTTGTGGGAAAGGACTTCCAGAGACTGTACAGAGCAAGGTGCAGGTTACCGGCTTGGGTTTATTCTTCGAGAGCTTGACTGGTCAAGAAGAGTTGACCAAGAGCACCGATCTATTCATGGCACTACGGGATAATTTGTGGGATACCACCCATACATTCCACCTTAGTTGGGGAGAGGTTATGGTGGCTCCGTCGGACTTCACGGCTCTTACCAGGTTGCGGTTCACAGGTAGCCCTAGTGTGGAGTGATGATACCTTGCTTTCCGATGGGAGTGCGGATGGAATTCTGAGCTTGATTGAACCTATAACAGGAGTGGTGCGCTTGGGGGTAACATGAGGAGATGCTGGTGGCTCTTGAGGTAGGAGTCGGTGATGTAGAGGCAACCTCCCATCTTTGCTAATGCCGGTACTACGGCGATGATTCCGCTGTTGGGATGCCCAATGGACTTGGATGTAGTGAACAGACTTTCTTGTGGAGCAACGGTTTTGACGGAGTTGTGCTATTCTTTAGATCAGAGTTATCGGTCTCAGTTGGAGTCAGTCGACTGTTTACACTTTGTCTTGGAGGTATAAACCGTTCTTTATCTGTTTCTGGTTTTAGTTTCTTCTTGTTGATGACTTACCCATGTAGTGTTGGGCCTACGAGATTCTTGCTATGGGTCAATTTAGGACGACCAGTGCTTGATTGTCGTACCTTGTTGATGGGCTCCAAGCTGCAGGAGTATAGGGAAACGAGACGACTCGGCACTATACTTAGGCTTAGTTTGAAGACTCTTTTGAGGGGGCCCTGTCCGAGAGACATGACCTTCCATCCGTGGGTGGAGCTAGACTTTGAATTGCTTGGTGCAGCGGCTTATTGAGGCGACAGGCCAGAGGAGGCTGTTGATCGGCTACAGCGGAGATATCCTTTATTTGGGTGATAAGGCACGAGCCTAGGATGTTGTAGGTAGCGTCTACTTGGTTTCGGTGGATCCTCCGTGATCTATGACTGTTTCAACGTCTTTGTCTGATAGGGTTAGGTTGACCAAGGGCCTTGATGCTAGACAGTTTGTCGTAGAGGGAGCCTCGTATGATAACTTTGTTGGGACGCGCCTTTAAGGCTCACGTGTTGTGGTAGAGGAGAAACTGCGGGTGATCATTCGGAGGCATCACAGGAAAGTGGCAAAGGTCATTCAGCAGTTGGCGGAGTGTGATGTTTCTAGTCACGATGATGATGGTGCTTCGACCGGTAGGTATCCCCCTATGCGGAAGTGGACTCGGGGTGACGCTAGTGAATCAACCTCTTAGTTTCTGCATTTTGTTAGTTGTAGCACAGACAGTAGAATAGTATATATATACATGGATGTATAAAGATTTACATTATGATATGTACAGTAGCATGCAGCATGTAGAGTAGCAAGTAGCACGTGAATGGCATGTAGCGTGTAAATAACGTGTAGCACGTAGAGTAGCACATAGCATGTAAATAGTATAGGAGTGCATTACACAGGCAAAGGGTACCCTAGTTGGGTTAATAAACTATTTGACTTCTATTGGTACGAGTCGCCTAAAGGAGATTTAGGGCTTTTGACTTATGGGAGACGAGATGCAGGACCCAAAGGTGTCCTAAGTTTGTAGGGTACATGGCGTAGGACCGAGTCAGTTAGGACGTCACAGAGACGAGACAAAAAGACAATTTATAAATTAGTGGAGACCGAGTGTGCGGTTTTATAAACAACGTGTTGTGATAGAAAATACTTTTGAAAATTTAACGACTTTATAAAAATGCCTTATAATTAATTACAGTCCAATTAATTCAAGTACTTGTCCTTCGTTAGGATTTGTTGATTAGGGTAGTCCTTCGGGTGAGTAAGATTTCATCGGGTTTGCCGGTGATTTCTGAGTAGCCAGGCAGTTGACTTATTTTGGTTTAGAGAAGCCCCAGTTTGAATGGGGGGTCTTTGAAAGAGGTGAGCCATGTTGAGCGCCGGTGGAGAGATATGACATTCTGTGGGGAATGATCTTGCCGGACCATCAGTACTCGGACAAATTCCATTGAGACAGCCCCAGCTTAGTGAGGGCATAAGGTGGGGGAATCCTACCTCCTTTTAGACGCACCCTGTTTTTTCTCTAGACCACCCTTGTGGGTTTTCAATCTAGGTGGGTATATTCTTTTAGCGTCGTTTTTTTTTATTATTATTATTATTTAAGTCGACTCGAAATAAAGTAAAAAAGACAGAAATGTACAGACGACTTGTAGCGACCCCAAAACCCGTTTTTATTTATTTTATATTTTTGGGGATTTTTATTTGACTTATATGTGCATTTTATGTGTTGCATCATATTTTATGATTTGCATATCATACTTGATTATTTGTGTTATTTACTTAGTTAGTAAAAATAATGGTTAAAGGACTTAACTGATTAAGTTGAACTTTAGGGTTCTTGTTGAAATTTTAAGTTAAGGGGCTTAAGTGTTAATCTTGAAAGTTGGGTGACCATTTTGTGAAATGGGTAAGATATTTATAAAAACATATCCCTTCTCTCTTTCCTTCTCTGTGTAAACAATATGTTCAGCAACTTTCTCTCGTTCTGTTCTTAGGGTTAAGAGAAAAAGGTAAGTTCGACCAATTTCGATTTAATTCTTTTTATTTACTTACCCGTTTTAAAAACTAATTATATAAAAATGATCAGGGCGTCGAGTAGGTCATTTCTAGCCGAACAAAACTTATTTCAGCGGTACTTTTTCCGGAACTAGGTAAGTTACTAATTCCCCTTTAAATGTTAAAATAGTCATATATGCTATGTATGATACTTCTACTTGTTAATTTTGTGATTTGGGTAATATTTTTTATACTTGTAATTTTGGGACAAAGGGAGTATATGGAGTTGGCTTTAGCTGAGTATGTGAATGTTTAGGAACTCAAGTTGTAACTATAATGAAAGTTGCTAATGTTGTGAACTAATGTTGTGTAGTATCTTATGTTATATGTGTTATACTTGTGGGACGGAAGGAGTAAAAATTGAACTAAGGAAGAATCTGGGATTTGGCCCAAATTAGGAGGGCGTGCACGCACCCTAGATAAGGGGGCGCACGCACCCTATTGACCAGTTTAGGCAAAAAGTGTCTGATGAAAGGAGGCGTGCGCACCCTTTTGGGTGGGGCGCGCGCACCCTTGTGTGACCAAAAATATGAGATTCTGATGATTGGGAGCGCGCGCACCCTATGGGGTGGGGCGTGCGCACCCCCCTGTTTTCCAGGTTTGATAGTTTATGTTATTTGGTACAAGAGGATAATTGTTTGTGTCATCCTTGGGGTTGTTTAGGACCCAAATGTGAATGTGTATGACTTTTATGTCGTTGGTGAAAAAGATTTGGGTTGTGAATAAATGTCCTTATTATGGACTCTTTATCAGAAATCTTTCGTGTGCATCTTGTGATGTATTTGGCTTAGTTCCTTCTTGGATTAAATGCCCCGGGTTGTGTTTAGCAAGTATTCATTACTGTGCTTCTTGTTAAAAGTCCAGCTGGTCTTGTTGTGGAGTCAGCCAATGGAAGAATTTTAGTGGTACAGGTATGTCCACTATAAGGTTTTCCATTGGAGCTTGTGAGTCAGGCGGTGGGAGAATTATAGTGGCACATAAGCCAAGTTCACTATAAGGTGTCCACTGTGCCTTCTAGTTTCCCCAGTCCAGATTGGCCTTGGATGTGATGAATTGCTCCCTTTGGTGAGTATTTGGGTTATGACTTTGTGTCATATTTCCCTCTCTGGTTACTTGGTTCTATGGGTTATGGTTTGGTTTTCGGGATCCCGACGGCTTCAGCTATTTATGCTGCTCAGATGGTTTTCTCTGATGGGTTTCTCAGATGGTATTCTCATCAGTTATGGTTATTGGGTAAACCTTGGCTTGGTATCCACCGGAGTGTGGGCTATGTGATAAATGTGATTTATGAGTTGATGTTATGTGCTATATGCTATATGATTACTGTTGATATAGTTTCTTTATGATTATCATATCAGCATGTAACGTAGTTGCATTTTATTAGCTTACTGAGATTTATTCTCACCCTTATTTGTTTTCTGTTTTAGATAAAGGCGGGTCCAGGGGATAGGACACTTGGCACGGGAGGACGTTGGATTGGTAAGAGATGGGACTTGTTTTGTTGAAGATTACATTATGTAAATGTAAACCCTTTGGGTAGAGTACCCGTACTTTCTTATAGTCACATCTATTTTGGTAAATGTTGATGTGTGTACATTTGTTTAAAAGTTTGTAAGCCTTCGGGCTAAGTAATTTCGTTGTGAAAGTGTTTGTAAAAGTTGGTTTCAAGTTAAGTGAAGTCTTTGAACTTCAAGTGTGTTTTTGTTCCACTTTCTAAAAGTATATTTCGAAAAAAAAAATCTAAAAGAGTTTTATAACGTCTTCCAATCGTGTCCCGAGCATGGGGCCAAGTAGGACCATGGGTCTGGGGCGCGACAGTTGGTATCAGAGCTAGGTTGTAGATGGTCTAGAATGACTAAATGACCTAGGAGGGTAGTAGTGTATAGAGTGAGTAACGTTTAGTGTTTTATGCAGGTATTCATTAAAAATGGGTGAAACTGAAGGAGATCAGGCCGGCTCTTCGGGGCAAGGGGATGCAAGAGAAGAGGCTCGAATTATGTTCCAAGGACTGTTCGAAGCAGCGATGAAAACTATAAATGATCAGAGGCAAGAAAGGGAACAGGTACCACCAAGATATGGCCTAGAACAGTTTCTGAAAATGAAGCCTATGGATTATGATGGAGAGCCCGATGTATCTAAAACGGAAAGGTGGATTGAATCAATGGAAAAGATCTTTGATGCTTTGAGATGTTCTGAGGAAGACCAAGTCAGGTTTGCTACCTATAAGCTGAATGGAGCTGCCGAGCATTGGTGGAAAGCTTTGAAAACAAAATGGGATGAAACTCGTGTACCTTATACTTGGGAGAATTTTCTGGGAAAGTTTAAAGAACACTTCATTCCTCGAGTAGATCAAGACAGGAAGGAGGTGGAATTTCTTAACTTGGAGCAAGGTTCTATGTCAATTGCTCAGTATTCAGCTAAATTTTCAGAGTTGTCCAGGTATTGTACTCACCTAGTGGCAACTGAAGAGAGGAAGGCTACGAGGTTTGTGAAAGGTTTGAAAACTGTGATTAGAACTCAGCTAGTATCCCATAAGTTGCAAGATTTTCAGGATGCAGTTGATCGAGACTACCAGGTGGAGCATGACATTGAGGAACATAAGAAGAAAATGGAATTGTTAGGCGCTGGGAAGCAAGTTAGGCAACAACCACGTGGTGATAATAGAGGAAATCAAGGTGGATCTTCACAATTTAAAGGGTCTTCTCAAAGACAGTCAGGTACTAGAACTCAAAGTAATACTTCAGGGAGTCAGAGCAGAGGAGTTTGTAATTATTGTCAGAAAGAAGGGCATTCAGAAGAGAGATGTTGGAAGAAGCAGGGCAATTGTTTGAACTGTGGTCAGTTAGGACATTTTCAGAAGGATTGCCCTAAGTATAGGATGCAAGCATCGGGAAGTGTGGTTGGGTCCTCTCAGGGTCAGAAGAGGGATTATTCAGGCAAGCCTAAGGTACAGGGTCGTGTCTTTGCTATTTCTCAGCAACAGGCTTCAGAGTCCTCTAATGTGATAGGAGGTATTATTTTTGTGTCTAGTTTGAGGGCACGTTCACTTATAGACCCTGGCTCATCGCATTCTTATGTGTCTGTGCATTTTGCTTCTAGATTGCATATGTATTCTGAATCTCTACCTTATGTGTTAGAGGTGTCAACTCCTATAGGGGAGTGTTTGGTGACCAATGAGGTGTTGCATTCCTGTGATGTGTATATACGTGAGCATGTTTTACCTGCTGATTTAGTTATCTTACCATTACAAGATTTTGATGTTATCTTGGGTATGGATTGGTTGGGTAAATATCATGCGTCTGTTGATTGTGCTAGAAAAGTGGTCACATTTTCTATCCCTAATGTTCCTAAGTTTTCTTTTGAAACTGTTCCTTGGGGTAGAGAGATTCGAATTATTTCTTATATGAAGGCTAGAAAGTTGTTGAACCGGGGTTGTGTGGGGTATTTGGCTAGTGTTTTGGATACTACTAAAAGAGTTCCTGATATTGAGGATGTGCCTATTGTTAAAGAATTTTCAGATGTATTTTCTTCTGAGTATGCTATGCCTCCTGACCGGGAAATCGAGTTCTGTATTGACTTACTTCCAGGTACGGCTCCTATATCTGAGGCACCTTACAGAATGGTCCCAGCTGAATTGAAGGAGTTGAAGGTTCAGTTGCAAGAGTTACTTGATCGAGGATTCATTTGTCCTAGTGTATCCCCGTGGGGAGCTCCAGTATTATTTGTTAAAAAGAAAGATGGGTCCTTGAGACTGTGCATTGACTACACAAAGCTGAATCAGGTAACTATAAAGAATAAATATCCGCTTCCTCATATTGATGATTTATTTTATCAACTTCAAGGGTCGATTGTCTTTTCAAAACATGACTTGAGGAGTGGGTACCATCAGTTGAAAATCCGTTCTGAAGACATTTCTAAAACTGCTTTTCGTAGTAGATATGGTCATTATGAGTTTCTGGTTATGCCTTTCGGATTGACTAATGCTCCGGCTGTTTTTATGGATATGATGAATAGGGTCTTTAAACCTTATCTTGATACCTTCGTGGTTGTATTTATTGATGACATTCTGGTTTATTCCAAGTCCCGGGAGGAGCATGAACATCATTAACGAATGGTTTTATCTATTCTTCGTGAGAAGCAGTTGTTTGCTAAATTCAGTAAGTGTGCTTTTTGGCTCAATGAAGTATCTTTTCTTGGGCACGTGATTTCTAATAAAGGTATATCAGTTGATCCATCCAAGGTTGAGGCTATTGTGAATTGGAAGAGGCCATAATCAGTTACAGAAATTCGAAGCTTCTTGGGGTTAGCTGGGTACTACAGAAGGTTCATTGAGGGGTTTTCTAAGATTGCAACTCCCTTGACTCAGTTGACTCGAAAGAATATTCCTTATGTGTTGGATGAAAAATGCCAAGCTAGTTTTGAAGAGTTGAAGAAGAGATTGACAACATCTCCTATTCTCGCCCTACCTAATGGTAATGATGATTTGGTAATTTATAGTGATGCTTCTAAAGAAGGCCTCGGGTGTGTATTAATAAAGAATGTGTAAGGATCCCGTCCTCGGGGCGAAACAAGCAAAGTTCGCACAAACAACGGAGTCGCCACGTTAGTTTAATTTTTAACCCAAACTTAACGAAAAATGGTTAGAGAAAATGAGTTCGGAGGTCACGTTACACTTTGGGAAGAACTTGGACAAAGTTCACCCAAAGTGCCTCGGTAAACCGAGTCTCCCTAAGTTTGTTGACCAAAACGTGCAAGTGTGTGTGTGTGTGTTTAAAAATGGGAGAAACCAATCTTATTTTAGAAAATGATTTTGGGGATGAAATGTAGGCATATTAACGCCCTTTGTTCTTTTAACATTTTTAAAGAGGCAAAAATAGGATGTTCATCCAAGTAAAAATAAGGCATTTTGGGGACGGACTTTAATTAGTCATGGTAAGGATTGATAAAGTCAAGAGGGAAAACTTGATCATCCTATGTACCAAATTCATGCCAAGATGAGAGCCAAGGCCATGAATTGGACAATTATTGGAGCAACAATATCTTTACTTGGACAAATCCCCAACTTGGAGGATCAAAGATTGTGGCCAAACAAGAACAATATTAATAAGATATTTAACAAATCGTGATTATATATAGCAATAATATAATTGCTTGAGAGGGCAAGACTTGTAATAGATATATACATATATATATATAGTGCTTGATTATGTACAAGACTTGCAATATTGAATGACATTAATGTAAAACCCACTCACACTTGCATTAATGTAAAATTGCACAAAAACATAACAAGTCTTAGATTAATCCTTTGGTTTAGAACCCACACTCATGCATAAAACATGGAGGGCACCATGGATCTCAAGGCTTGGTTCCAAGTTGATAAAAGGCATTAAGTAAATGACATTAATGTAACAAATGCTCCTCTCCACTCGGTTCATCATTTTAATACACCATAAAGTGTAAGATGAGACCATTGGGATCAAGGGAGCATTTGGATCCCAATCATATAAAGATTGCATTTTTAAGCCAAATGATCAAAGATCATATCCCAAAAAAAAGGAAAATAGAATGAGATGAAGAAGAAGATTTTAACAAAATAAAGATTAATCCTTAAGCAAGCTTGGGGTAAATCATCAATTGATTGACCCAAGTTTGCTTCCTTTCCTTTTTTCACTTAGAGACCTTGGGCTCTAATTTTCACTAACATGGTTTGCTCACCATCTACACTAATCACTCAATCTTGGATGAGAGGCCAATTTGGCATAATAACTTTGCTCTCGAATTCCCTCCTCAATGAGAGAGCATGGCCTCTCTATTTATAGGGGGAATTGGGGGGTTGTTTGGAAATTAATGTTCCATGTTAGCCCTTCAACTTTGGACTTGGGGACCAAGCAAATGGGGAAATTTTCACTTTAATCCCTCAACTATTGTCTTGTGACTTGCTTAGGGGCTAAGCATAAAAATGGGTTAAAATTGGATCACAAGATGGGTCATTTATACTCATAAAATGGTCACAAATTGGGTTGAAATTGGATCATTTTTGGGCATTTTCGGATGTAAATAGGTTGAGAGGAATCCAATGGTTCAGATTAAATCTGAGGATTTTTGGGGAAGATCCAATGGCCATAGAAGGCTGGCATTGTTGGTGACAAAAGTGGGGTGAAAGCCAATCAGAGTAGGCCACGCAGAGGTTGTGAGGGGAGGGAGACAAGGCTTGGTGACTGACCAATCACAGTGCAGCAAGTGGGGGACTGTCGGGCGCGTGAGAGTCACGCAGGGGACATGGCGCGTGCCACCGGGAGGAGGCTGACGCACGGCGGCTTGGGCGAATGAGGAGGGGACATGTGGCTGGTCTTGTGCGTTTTTAGAAAACGCACAATGGATGTGCGACCGTTCCTCCTGGGCGATTTTCATATAATTCCCACAAAGTCCTTTTGGGCTTTGTGGGAAATTCACCACTGGTCCTGGCTTTTTGGAAATTACCGCAAGGTCCCTCCCTTTCCAAAATAATTCTTTTAATTCCTAAAATACCCCTTGAACACTATAATGACCCAATTAATTCCCAAATTACCCCTAAGTTCCACAACTTAATTATCTTAAGCGCGACGATCCGGATCGGGGTACTTACAGAGCCCCTCGGCAACGGCGCTTTTGAAGAAAGCGGGGTTGTCGATAAAAGACAGAATCCCGATCCGGCGAGCTAACAAGATGGGAGAGACGGTGACCAAGGTGGTCGAGTGGCTGGACCCTTATCTTTAAAGGATTCCTACGTATCCCTATCCGAGGGAATCAAGCCGGTCATAGTTCTGATGAGAGAGTTTAAGGCTACTCGAACCTATAAGCATCCCATTTTGATAGGAGGACGGCATCGCCGATTTCGGTGAGAGACTTCAAGGCTACTCAAACCTATAAGCATCCTATTTTGATGGGAGGACGGCATCGCCGATTTGGGTGAGAGATTTCAAGGCTACTCAAACCTATAGACGACCGTCGAGGTCGGGTGGGGAACTCGGGCATGACACTCATTTGGTCAGAGGCAAAGGTTCGGGCGTGACAGTTATTTGGTCAGAGGTAAAGGCATTTGGGCATGACACCAAGGGGTCAGAGGCTAAGGCATTTGGGCATGACACCAAGGGGTCAGAGGCTAAGGCATTTGGGCATGACACCAAGGGGTCAGAGGCAGGATTCGGGCATGACACTCATTCGGTCAGAGGCAGGGACTCGGGCATGACACTCATCTGGTCAGAGGCAAGGACTTGTCAATTTGGCTCTTGCCAGGACATGGACAAGGAAGCATGACTCTTGGCGAGGCAGAGGCGGGACATGGTCAACTTGGCTTTATTGGAGAGGGTTGACTTACCGGGACATAGATAAGGAAGCGTGACTCTTAGGGTCAGAGGCGGGACATGGTCAACTTGGCTCTATGGGAGAGGGTTGACTTACATAAGGAAGCGTGACTCTCGGGGTCAGAGGCGTGACATGGTCAACTTGGCTCTATGGGAGAGGGTTGACTTATAAGGAAGCATGACTCATGGGGTCAGAGGCGGGATATGGTCAACTTGGCTCTATTGGAGAGGGTTGACTTGCTGGGACGTAGACAAGGAAGCGTGACTCTTGGGGTCAGAGGCGGGACATGGTCAACTTGGCTCTATGGGAGAGGGTTGACTTACATAAGGAAGCGTGACTCTCGGGGTCAGAGGCGTGACATGGTCAACTTGGCTCTATTGGAGAGGGTTGACTTATAAGGAAGCATGACTCACGGGGTCAGAGGCGGGATATGGTCAACTTGGCTCTATTGGAGAGGGTTGACTTGCTGGGACATAGACAAGGAAGCGTGAATCTTGGGGTCAGAGACGGGACATGGTCAACTTGGCTCTATGGAAGAGGGTTGACTTATAAGGAAGCGTGACTCTCGGGGTCAGAGGCGTAACATGGTCAACTTGGCTCTATTGGAGAGGGTTGACTTATAAGGAAGCATGACTCACGGGATCAGAGGCGGGATATGGTCAACTTGGCTCTATTGGAGAGGGTTGACTTGCTGGGACATAGACAAGGAAGCGTGACTCTTGGGGTCAGAGGCGGGACATGGTCAACTTGGATCTATGGGAGAGGGTTGACTTATAAGGAAGCATGAATCACAGGGTCAGAGGCGGGACATGGTCAACTTGGCTCTATTGGAGAGGGTTGACTTATAAGGAAGCATGACTCACGGGGTCAGAGGCGGGATATGGTAAACTTGGCTCTATTGGAGAGGGTTGACTTGCTGGGACATTGACAAGGAAGCGTGACTCTTGGGGTCAGAGGCGGGACATGGTCAACTTGGCTCTATGGGAGAGGGTTGACTTACATAAGGAAGCGTGACTCTCGGGGTCAGAGGCGTGACATGGTCAACTTGGATCTATGAGAGAGGGTTGACTTATAAGGAAGCATGACTCACGGGGTCAGAGGCGGGATATGGTCAACTTGACTCTATAGGAGAGGGTTGACTTACAGATTTTTACTAGGATTACGTCGGGGACGACCTATGGTGACTATTCTAAGTCCGAGCTTGACCGGGGTCAACTCCATCTTTGGGGAGATTGACGGGAAAACTGGTCTTACGTCCTTCTAAGGACTGCCGGGACAAAGGCGCTAGCCTATAATGACTATTCTAAGTCATAACTAATGGGCTTACGTCGGGGACGACCATGACAAAGACTCTAGCCTATAACGACTATTCTAAGTCATAACTAATGGGCTTACGTCGGGGACGGCCATATTTTGACAACACATTTTTAACTGGGCTTACGTCTAGGACGGCCAAATTTTTAACTGGGCTTACGTCAGGGACGGCCATAATAAGTACTAGGCAAAAGACCATTTCCAAATTTTAACTTTTAACTGGGCTTACGTCGAGGACGGCCAAATTTTGTCTCAGAGGGTCGCTCGGGGGACCTAGACTTTTATCTCAAAAGGGTCGCTCGGGGGACCTAGACTTTTCTCAAAATGGTCACTCGGGGGACCTAGATTTTTTCCCAAAATGGGTCACTCGGGGGACCTAAACTTTTCTCAAAATGTTCACTCGGGGGACCTAGACTTTTCTCAAAATGGGTCACTCGGGGGACCTAAACTTTTCTCAAAATGGTCACTCAGTGGACCTAAGTTTTATCTTGAAAGGGGTCGCTCGGGGGACCCAAGCCTTTTCAACAAGGGTCACTCGGAGGACCTAAATGTTTTCAGAAGGGGCTTGACTCTCACTTGGTCAACCGGGTCAACATGGCCTTACGTCTAGGACGGCCATAATTAATTTCACAAAGCTGGGCTTACGTTGCTAGGACTGCCTGATTTTTCTCCGAGTCGCGCGGGGGGACCTAAATTCTCTTATCTCCTATGGACTTACGTCACTTGGGGACTGCCGGGAGAACAACGGATTTGACTCTCACTTGGTCAATCCTAAAGGTTTGGTCAACTTGGCTCTATGGGAGAGGGTTGACTACAAGATTGGTCTTACGTCATCTTTGACTGCCGAAGCAAAAGCTCACAAAACTCACCCTCAAATGCCCAATGCAATTTGAAAGGGGAAAAACATTATTTTCACAAAATATACCCTCAAATGCCCAATGCAATTTGAAAGGGGACGACAAAAACATTTTTTTTCTTTTAAAATACACCCTCAACCGCCCAATGCGAATTGAAAGGGGACAAGCAAACACATTTTTTTTTCAAATATTCATTCCTCAAAGCAAATCTTTTAACGAAGCATATCAGTCAAAATTTTGATTTTAATTTAATCACGAGGTTTATTATGCATAAAGTCCTTGGGAGTTTCATCCATTCTTTAGGAGTGGTTGGGAGTAGAGGACCCTTTCGTCGTTGATGTTGGGGTAGCCCCATGTCCTTGCAATCGTCAATGCCGGGGTAGCCCCATGTCCTTGTCGTTACTGATATCGGGGTAGCCCCAATGTCATCTCTTGGCCTTTGGCGTTGGCGTAGACCCAACATGACCTTTGAAGTGAGGTTAGGAACCCATCCCTTTTTCATGACGCACCCTTTCTTTTGCCTAGGCCGCCCTTGCGGGTTTTCAACCTAGCGGGCTACTTTTTTGCGTCTTTTATGGCACATCCTCTCTTTTGCCTAGGTCTCCCTTACGGGTTTTCAACCTAGCGGGCCACTTTTTTTGTGCCTTTCTTTTCCACTTTTTTTTATGAGTGATCCAGCCGACTCGATAGAACGGGGACTTAAGGTATCTTTTGGAGGAAACATGCAAGGGCAGTTTATTCGGGAGAGAGTCCCTTAATGTTGGTGAGCTCTTTGAGAAATTTATCATGAAATGGAAGGAACCCCTTGCTTGACAGAATACAAGTGTTCAGCTCTTTCATAAGATGTAGAGAAGAAGACTTGTTGAGACATTTGAAATTTGCCTTAGTTAATATCATCAAATGATTGCTCGAATGGACCATGTTTGTCATTAAGTCAAGATTATAGCAAGCAATTAGCCTTAACATGTATAAGCGTTGTGATCAATTAAGATTAAAGTTCGATCAATGGCAAGATCGAGAGGAGAAGGTGTTTATGGGGAATTGGCCCAAAGAAGGTGTGTCTTGGGAAGTCGGTCATTGATGGGACCGTGGGGGAGAGGCTTGGCTTGTAACGACCCGAAAACCCGCCTCTATTTTTCTTAGTGATAATTATTTAATTATTTATTTATAGTTTATTTATTCATTTAAGTTATTTATTTATTTAATTAATATTGTGTGCATTTTGTGGGTTAATGTTTTATGACTAGCATTTAATTTGTTATTTGTGCTAGTGTAGAATAGTTGGGTCTTAATTGTTAGTGGGGAGTATAAGAATTTGTGAGTAGTAGGGGAGGGGCCCTAAGTGTAACTTGTTAAAAACCATCTTACTTACTCTCTCATCCTCCCTCCCTCACCTCCCCCACTCTCATTTCCCTGCACCCTCCATCCCCCTCTCTCTCTCTTCCATTGCCAAAGAAAGGTAAGTTTCTCTCCTCCTTCTCTCTTCTTTTTAGTCATCTTCATCCCATTATTTCTCATTTCTCATTTTATGAAAAATGTTTAGATCATCGATAGGATCGTGTAGAGCAAAGAAATTTCGAATTCCGTCAACTTTGATAAAATCCGGGTAAGTTACTTTTCCCCCATTTATGCTAAAAATGTACATCCTTAACTCATTTGATGCTCTAGTTGATATATATTGCTTCTTTGGTTGATTTGGAATTGATTTACATTTTATTCATATTTTGTGAGAAAATTATGTTTGAATCATCTTTTGATTTGGGTTATCTAGATGATGTTATATGGGTCCTTTTAGGATTATAAGTTATTTTAGCACCTTGGGATACTTGTTAGAGGTATTGATTTTGAGTTGTGTTGTTTTATGTTAGTTTTGATGATTGCATGTTAGCTTTGGGCTACCCAAGTTGTAATGGTTGTTGCTTTGTAAGAGAATTGGTGATTTTTAGAGTTTGGGTTAGGTTGTGTTTAGAAATTTGGGAAATCTCATGCTATATGTGGAATTGGGTTTAATTGGTCATGTTTATGTTGGTTGTGATGATTCTGGAACCATTTGATGGTATTGGGTTGATATGAAAAGGGATGTGTTGTGGGATTTGATTATTGTGTTGTTGGGTTCTTGCTACAGCTGGGTTTTGGGGTGAAGTTTGGTCTGTTTGTACCTTAGGCTTAAGATGTAGGTACCTTTGAGCACAAACCCAAAAAAGCTGCAAAAAATGGCTGAATCGCACAAGGGGGCACGCGCACCTTTTGGGAGGGGGCGTGCACACCCTTCTACCCCTTTTTGTCACTTTTCCTTCTGATCAAAGGGGGCGCGCGCACCCTTTTTTGAGGGGGCGCGCGCACCCTCTTCTTTTACAATTTGTCCGCTTTACGTTCGATCTTCCGGAGGCCATAACTTCTTCGTCCGGACTCCGTTTTAGGCGTGTAAACAATCGTTTCGAAGCTCTCTCCGAGTAATACAAGATGGGATAGGTTGTTCAGTGAGGTTCTAAGTTTTATACTTCGAGATTTTATTGGATGTTTGAGGTTAAGAGGAGTTGTATCGATCCATTGTGATCAAGTTTTGCAAATCCAATTGAGTGACTTTGTTGAGTTGTTGTGATCATATTTGTGATATAAGTGAGGATTTCATACATTGATACCCTTTAATTGAAAGTTATTTTACTGATTGAATTGATTTTAGGATAAGACTTGGTCTAGGTTTTAGGTGATATCCTATAGTACCTAGAGGGTTGTTTTGGAACACTAAAGTGTTGGGTTTGGGCCGTATGTGATCATGTATGAATAGGTGTAACCTGTTGAGTTCTTGGTCATAGTACTCTTTACGAGTAGACGTTTAGGGAAATTTTGGTAATAGTTATTGTACCAATTGTGAACGACCGTTTGGGTTGTGCTCCTTATGAGTCACTCGCGGGTATCATCTTTAGGATGTGTTTGGTATGTGCCTTATCTTGGAATCACCATGTTTTAATGATCACTGTTGTTGGGATTTTTATGAGTAGATCGTTTATCGTTGTTGTTGAACTCTTGTTGAGAAGCTTCTTGTATTCGTTATTGTTGATCTCTTTATGAGTAACCGTTTGCATCTTTTGTGATGAGCTTGGCTTGGTTCCCTACTTTGGAATCATTGCCCCCGTTGTCGTTTCAATCGAGTATTTATTACTATGTGTTTGTTTTAAAGTCCAGCTGGTATTTGTGTGTTTCGGGCGATGCGAAAGATTATAGTGGCAATGAGCTGAGTCCATTATAATTCTTGACCATTGTTTTACCCAATTATTACCCTCCTCCAGATTGGCCTTGGATGTGAGATGAGCTAGCTCCTTTGTGAGCATTCTAGCTATTTGGTTTGGGTTATGACTTTGTGTCATCTTCCCTTGCCATTATTGGTTATTGGTTCCGGTACCGGGGGTTTTCTCTTCAGCTTTTATGCGACTATGAAGATGTTGATTGGATTGATTGTTGAAGTTGCGCAGCGACCTTTATTTGGTTCTATCAGTTGGGAAACCTTGGCTCAGTATCCTTTGTAACGTGTTTATTTCAGTCTTATGTGATGCATGATGAGTTAGTCGTTATTTCCAACTGGTATGGGACAGTTGGCGATAGGGAGCTTTCTCATTTGTTGTTATGTGATTTACTTGTTCAGTTATATCGTTGATTTGCATGATTTTATACCATGTAGCTGCATTAGTAACTTACTGAGATTTTATCTCACCCCGTTTCTTATTTCAAATTGTTTTTCCTTAACCCCCCCCCCCAGGAAAGAAAGTGGTATCATTTGAGGTACATTGTATCGGGAGTCTTCTGAGCAGGTTGATCGCCTTTAGGGTAGTTGCTCTTCAGAGCCTCTTTGTATATGGTTGAAAGGTCGTGGTCGTCCAGGGTTATGTATATACAGTTGTCCTTTGGGAATTTATATTATTAACAGTTGTTCTTGCTTCCGCATTTGCTTCTAGTCTCCGAGTTATAATCTCGTTGAGGTATTGTTTGTTGGTATTGGTTTATAGTTGAATTCACGCGCTCGGTTTGGTATTTTGCATTTTGGAGATGTACATTATGTAAATTTTATGTTTATGGATTTCAGTATTTTCTGGGGCGTGACAGTTGGTATCAGAGCAATGGTTTTAGATCTTTAAGGAGAATAAGAACTCTGATATTGAATAGGTTTCAATACTTGGGTGTTATAATTTTGAGCAGTTTAGAAAACTAAGTTTTCTTGAAGATGAGGTTAAGGTAGAAGTGGTTGAGTTATGAGTCGTGATATTGACGTCGAGTGTTTCTTCTCTTGTGGTATATCAAGTATAGGATTAGTGTCAATAGTGTTGGTTCCATTGGGATTAGTTGGCTTGGGAATCGAGAGTGCGAGTTTTGAAGGCTTGGACGTACCTATTTCGTAAAGTGGAAATGTCTTGTGCTATATTCGTATGTTTGTTCTCATTAAGTGATTTATGTTGAGGTGTATTCTCGAGTACGAAATTTCGTGATTGCTACTGGTATGTGTAGGGTGATTTAGTTATGTCACCTATGCGGGATATTGATGAGTTAAGTGGTATGGTTTAGCTTTCTACATGCTACGAATTTCTTGTGTGCCATCGATAGGTGGTGAATAATTCTATATTAGTGTGATTGACTTGTTTAGGAGCATACTAAGTATATATATATATATAATGTTCAGGTTCTATATTGGAAATCAGAAAATCTTTATTATAAGGTTGTGCTGGGAATTTAGCTTATTCAGTTGGCAATACTAATGTTGAAGTCTTGAGTATAATTTATACTGGGTGCGATATGTCGCTTGACCGATAGGGAACTTGGGTTATATGATGAGTTGATAGGGGCTATAATACTGATAGGTAAATCGGTGAACATATAGTATCGGTTGGGTTAAAAGAGTTAAAGATTCAATTTGAGAATTTCTCAATAAGAGATTTTTCTTTACTTTTGGTACATCTTTGTGAGTGCATCAGAATTGTTTAGTATGAGGAAATGCTTAACTTGTTTGGGATCATTTTAGTACATGATTGGAGTTGAGTTAAAGCAAAATGAGTTATGAGTATATTGTGGAAGTTATAATCATTTTTTTTATGGTAAGCACGGATTATTAATTTAAATGGGAGTTAGAGGAAATCTTTTGAAGATAAAATTTGTGTTGTTTGCGGACTACTGAGTATGTGGAATTGTATTAGGCTTTCCAGAATGGGAGTAATGTATTGATGGTAGTTTAACGTGGATTTAAGTGGACATTTTGTGTTAAGAATTTTGGGCTTATATTGTACCTTTAGTTTAAGGTGTTAATTAGAGTGAAAGCACTATAGTGGTAATCCTTGAAGATATAGCCACTACGGTGAAAATTTTGGGGATGGAAAATTTCTTTAGCCTTATACAGTAAGAATTTGATTAAGCTCGAGATGGTTTAAATATTTTGAATTTCTGAGGAGTAATCCTAAATATCCGATCTAATGGAGTATCCTCGCAGTGCAATTAAGGTCATGGGTAAGTCGAGTCTGTAGTATCTCGAGAATTGTGTTTAGGAGTAATCTGGATTCTGCGTTTTGGGGTGATAAAGTATTTGCATATATTTTGAGGATTAACGCTTGATAAGTGGAACTATCTGTGACTTGGAATTGGTTGTGATTTTAGTGACTTTACCTTAGCGGGTTATATTATATTTTATTTTGGGACCAAGTTGAAACGTTATGATAACGGACTATCAAAATTTGATGGATATAATTCCTTAGAAAACTAAGTATGAGGTAATGCTAGTAGTTGAGAAATTCAAAGGTTATGACTGTATTATGTTTTATCTTATAAGGAAAGTGAGTGTGGTAGTGGAATCGCATTTGACCGGATAGTTGATAACAGTAGATTTTTGATTATATCATTTAGTTATTGGGTGACAGTAATCGTTAGCCCTATTCCTTCTCTTATATATTCGGGTAGTAGTATGATTACGTGGGTTGATGTATAGATCATCAATGCGTGCGGATGAACCGGAAAAGTAAAACTTATGGATGTTGATGATTTAAGGGTTGATGGAGAGCGTAATGCTAATCAGGATCGAATCAGCTATGTCTTAGAATTGGTGAACAAGTGAGAGTCTTGAGAATTTGAAATTCGGGATGAAAGAGGAAGTTAACTTTAGAATATTTTATACGAGTATACTTGAGATGCGTATGTTTTCAAATGTGTTGGTTTAGTTTATTTGAGTCGTGGGGACGATGTATGAAATATTTAATTGGTACTTGATAGAGGTTATGAGTGCTTTATGCGAATTGATATTTTGTCGCCTCATTATGACCGCGCGTTGTGATTTTGATGAGTGAATTCGCGGGCGAATTCTTTTTAAGGAGGGTAGATTGTAACGACCCGAAAACCCGCCTCTATTTTTCTTAGTGATAATTATTTAATTATTTATTTATGGTTTATTTATTCATTTAAGTTATTTATTTATTTAAATAATATTGTGTGCATTTTGTGGGTTAATGTTTTATGACTAGCATTTAATTTGTTATTTGTGCTAGTGTAGAATAGTTGGGTCTTAATTGTTAGTGGGGAGTATAAGAATTTGTGAGTAGTAGGGGAGGGGCCCTAAGTGTAACTTGTTAAAAACCATCTTACTTACTCTCTCATCCTCCCTCCCTCACCTCCCCCACTCTCATTTCCCTGCACCCTCCATCCCTCTCTCTCTCTCTTCCATTGCCAAAGAAAGGTAAGTTTCTCTCCTCATTCTCTCTTCTTTTTAGTCATCTTCATCCCATTATTTCTCATTTCTCATTTTATGAAAAATGTTTAGATCGTCGATAGGATCGTGTAGAGCAAAGAAATTTCGAATTCCATCAACTTTGATAAAATCCGGGTAAGTTACTTTTCCCCCATTTATGCTAAAAATGTTTATCATTAACTCATTTGATGCTCTAGTTGATATATATTGCTTCTTTGGTTGATTTGGAATTGATTTACATTTTATTCATATTTTGTGAGAAATTTATGTTTGAATCATCTTTTGATTTGGGTTATCTAGATGATGTTATATGGGTCCTTTTAGGCTTATAAGTTATTTTAGCACCTTGGGATACTTGTTAGAGGTATTGATTTTGAGTTGTGTTGTTTTATATTAGTTTTGGTGATTGCATGTTAGCTTTGGGCTACCCAAGTTGTAGTGGTTGTTGCTTTGTAAGAGAATTGGTGATTTTTAGAGTTTGGGTTAGGTTGTGTTTAGAAATTTGGGAAATCTCATGCTATATGTGGAATTGGGTTTAATTGGTCATGTTTATGTTGGTTGTGATGATTCTGGAACCATTTGATGGTATTGGGTTGATATGAAAAGGGATGTGTTGTGGGATTTGATTATTGTGTTGTTGGGTTCTTGCTACAGCTGGGTTTTGGGGTGAAGTTTGGTCTGTTTGTACCTTAGGCTTAAGATGTAGGTACCTTTGAGCACAAACCCAGAAAAGCTGCAAAAAATGGCTGAATCGCGCAAGGGGGCGCGCGCACCTTTTTGGAGGGGGCGTGCGCACCCTTCTACCCCTTTTTGTCACTTTTCCTTCTGATCAAAGGGGGCGCGCGCACCCTTTTTTGAGGGGGCGTGCGCACCCTCTTCTTTTGCAATTTGTCCGCTTTACGTTCGATCTTCCGGAGGTCATAACTTCTTCGTCCGGACTCCGTTTTAGGCGTGTAAACTATCGTTTCGAATCTCTCTCCGAGTACTACAAGATGGGATAGGTTGTTCAGTGAGGTTCTAAGATTTATACTTCGGGATTTTATTGGATGTTTGAGGTTAATAGGAGTTGTATCGATCCATTGTGATCAAGTTTTGCAAATCCAATTGAGTGACTTTCTTGAGTTGTTGTGATCATCTTTGTGATATAAGTGAGGATTTCATACATTGAGATCCTTGAATTGAAAGTTATTTTACTGATTGAATTGATTTTAGGATAAGACTTGGTCTAGGCTTTAGGTGATATCCTATTGTACCTAGAGGGTTGTTTTGGAACACTAAAGTGTTGGGTTTGGGCCGTATGTGATCATGTATGAATAGGTGTAACCTGTTGAGTTCTTGGTCATAGTACTCTTTACGAGTAGACGTTTAGGGAAATTTTGGTAATAGTTATTGTACCAATTGTGAACGACCGTTTGGGTTGTGCTCCTTATGAGTCACTCGCGGGTATCATCTTTAGGATGTGTTTGGTATGTGCCTTATCTTGGAATCACCATCTTTTAATGATCACTGTTGTTGGGATTTTTATGAGTAGATCGTTTATCGTTGTTGTTGAACTCTTGTTGAGAAGCTTCTTGTATTTGTTATTGTTGATCTCTTTATGAGTAACCGTTTGCATCTTTTGTGATGAGCTTGGCTTGGTTCCCTACTTTGGAATCATTGCCCCCGTTGTCATTTCAATCGAGTATTTATTACTATGTGTTTGTTTTAAAGTCCAGCTGGTATTTGTGTGTTTCGGGCGATGCGAAAGATTATAGTGGCAATGAGTTGAGTCCATTATAATTCTTGACCATTGTTTTGCCCAATTATTACCCTCCTCCAGATTGGCCTTGGATGTGAGATGAGCTAGCTCCTTTGTGAGCATTCTAGCTGTTTGGTTTGGGTTATGACTTTGTGTCATCTTCCCTTGCCATTATTGGTTATTGGTTCCGGTACCGGGGGTTTTCTCTTCAGCTTTTATGCGACTATGAAGATGTTGATTGGATTGATTGTTGAAGCTGCGCAGCGACCTTTATTTGGTTCTATCAGTTGGGAAACCTTGGCTCAGTATCCTTTGTAACGTGTTTATTTCAGTCTTATATGATGCATGATGAGTTAGTCGTTATTTCCAACTGGTATGGGACAATTGGCGATAGGGAGCTTTCTCATTTGTTGTTATGTGATTTACTTGTTCAGTTATATCGTTGATTTACATGATATTATACCATGTAGCTGCATTAGTAACTTACTGAGATTTTATCTCACCCCGTTTCTTATTTCAAATTGTTTTTCCTTAACCTCCCCCCCCCAGGAAAGCAAGTGGTATCGTTTGAGGTCCGTTGTATCGGGAGTCTTCTGAGCAGGTTGATCGCCTTTGGGGTAGTTGCTCTTCAGAGCCTCTTTGTATATGGTTGAAAGGTCGTGGTCGTCCAGGATTATGTATATACCGTTGTCCTTTGGGAATTTATATTATTAACGGTTGTTCTTGCTTCTGCGTTTGTTTCTAGTCTCAGAGTTATAATCTCGTTGAGGTATTGTTTGTTGGTATTGGTTTATAGTTGAATTCACGCGCCCGGTTTGGTATTTTGCATTTTGGAGATGTACATTATGTAAATTTTATGTTTATGGATTTCAGTATTTTCCGGGGCGTGACATGGCTACTTTGGGATAGCCATGGTTTGACCGTTCTTTCTCATGCTGTGACCGGACACGAAGGTTGCCTACGTTCCCCTCAGTTTGAGGAGCTCAGGTCGCCGTAGTTCGGCCATGGGCCGTCTTTTGCTGAAGTTGCTTCCTTTCTTTTGACGTTGTCTTGGAGGACGTTGTTGCTCCTTTGACGTAGATCTCTTTGCTTCGTGGTGGATGGGCTCTTTCTTTCCGTCATTTCCTTTCCTTCTTTTCATACATTCATTTCCTTTCCCTCTTCTCCTCTTTTTTTTGTTTTTTTTTTTTGAGGGAGAGGGGAAACATTAGCCCCAACTTGCTGTTTCGGGCTTTGGCTCTTTTGTAGCCCCTTGGTGGAACATCCTCACTTCCGGATTTGTCTTTGAAGACCCGGGGAGTCCTTTGTCGTGCACACGCGATCACGGATGAATTTGAGCAACAACATCCTTGCCTTTTCATTGCCAAGGGATGCCTTTGATGTGCATCAGGAATTTGTCTCGGGAAGGTGTATCGGGTTGTGTATCGGAAATGTGCATCGGGAATGTGTATGAGGGAAGACTTGCCATTAATGGTTTCTTCATGTCAATTGATCACAACATTTATTCACATCAAGATTAATTGTTTGCATTTAGCGTTTTTCATTTGTGTTTAGGTCCATTCGTCCTTAATGAGTCATCATTGACTAATATGCTTAGAAGTCAATTCATCATTTTGGGGACGTAGCAATCAATTGATAATAACAAGCAAGGCAATTTCAAGGGTAAATGTATATTGCAAATAATGTCTCAAGTCTAGGGAGAAGAGAATGAAAATGACTCTTTTATATAGATTACTTTGTACAAACATGTCCGGGTACGGACCTTTGTGAAAACAAAAAGACACAGTCCGGGACGGACTTTTGGTGAAAGTCTAGACCCTACGAGGCTGGAAGACTCAATTTTTTTTTTTTTTTTTTTTTAGGGACGGGCTCCTATGAGGTGTGGTGGTCCATTTCCTTCTTTGACTGTTGGAGGGGTTGTCGGCGGCATATTCCATGTCTTCCACGGGGAACTCGGGTTCCGTGTCATCAGGAAAGATGTCGCGAGGTCTCCACTTCGCTCGGCGTTGTGATTGCCGGATCTGTCTATGACCCCCTTTCGAGGTGCATGTTCTCGTGCATGTCATTCAGCGAGGTTACGGATCTCCATTTGATGTAGCCTCCTTTGGGGTTTTGGAGCTTTGGCCCTCTCTCGTGGACGATGATCCAGTTTGTGTTGACCTCCTTGTTCACATGGGCGCCAATTCGGATGTGGGCTCCTTGGTCGATGTTTCAGACGGGCAAAACCGCAAAGGACTTTAGCATTTTAAACCTCAAGGTGAAATTATAACCATGGTTCGAGAGAGACGCTTCATTAGCAGATTAGCCTTTTAGGAAAACTTGATCTTTTATTTTAAGAAAATTGGATCTCCATTTTCTTCTTGGAAAAACATACTTTTGTTTTGGGTGGAAGACTCACACACACATTTTTTTTTTTCATTTTTTTTTAGGATTGACCGGGCCGAAGTTGCCTACGTTCCCCTTACCACGAGGGAGGGGGTCCCACGTGATGAGAGGCTCAGGTCACTGTAGTTCGAACGTATTTAGAATTCTAAAACAAACATGACTGACTTGTCGGAGGATAACGGGGATCCATCCATCCAATGACTAAAACCGACCTCCTAGGAAACTATGCCTAGGGACTTCACGGGAATTCTGGGATCCATCCGAAGATCGACGGGTGTCTCGGAGGTCTTCCAACGGCTTCGCGAGGGGACCTAGGAGACAACGGCCTAGGGTTTCAGCAACGGGGACCTAGGAGACAACGGCCTAGGGTTTTAACAGAAATCTCAACAATGGGGACCTAGGAGGCAACTGCCTAGGGTTTTAACAGGAATCTCAACAATGGGGACCTAGGAGGCAACTGCCTAGGGTTTTAACAGGAATCTCAACAATGGGGACCTAGGAGGCAACGGCCTAGGGTTTTAACATGAATCTCAACAATGGGGACCTAGGAGGCAACGGCCTAGGGTTTTAACGGGAATCTCAACAATGGGGACCTAGGAGGCAACGGCCTAGGGTTTTAACAGGAATCTCAACAATGGGGACCTAGGAGGCAACGGCCTAGGGTTTTAACAAAAATTTCAACAATGGGGACCTAGGAGGCAACGGCCTAGAGTTTTAACGGAAATCTTTTGAATCCATCCAAAGATTTACGGGCGTCTTGGAGATCATCTAAGGAATTTACGAGACTTAACAGAGGTCTTGGAGGGTAACGGGGATCCGTCCAAAGACTAACAAAACTTGGCGAAGGTCTTGGAGGATAACAGGGATCCGTCCAAAGACTAACAAAACTTGGCTAAGGTCTTGGAGGATAACGGGGATCCGTCCAAAGACTAACAAAACTTGGCTAAGGTCTTGGAGGATAACGGGGATCCGTCCGAAGACTAACAAATCTTTAATAGAGGTCTTGGAGGATAACGGGGATCCATCCAAAGACTAACGAGACTTAATGGATGTCTTGGAGGATAACAGGGATCCTTCCAAAGATTTAACGAAGCGACGTTTGTTAACGCAAGACTGCGATGTGTCAAAGGCAAGAAGCAAAAACGGAGCAAACTCATGCAATGTGCAATTATTTATCCATTCAAGTTCACTTAAAAATCATTTTTTTTCCTAAATGGTTGGAAAAGATTTCTCTTCGTTTTCACAACTACTCTGAATCCTGGATCAATGGAGGCCATCACTACGCCTATAGACCCCTCGTTTTTCACCTGTATTGCACGCTCTCATGGACGGACTATCCCGGGCGAGGGTCCTATAGGGCACGCGTCTTCCACCGACCAAAAGAAACGAACCTAGGGTCTAGTGCGTCGCAAGGTTCCCAATACGCGGGTCATCCTAATCATGATTAAGCCCCAGTCGGGATTGAGACTTTTTTCCGAAGGCTACACCGAAGGCTGCACCGATATTCCGACATGACCTCATTTTGTTATGAGGCGTATCAATCCTTGACCATGGGCTTAAGGATGATTAAAAATGACTTGCACATTAGGGCTTAACGACACGGTGTTACCCTATCCTTAGCATATGACCTTCGCTAATTGTGGTCGTCCTTAACACACAAGTTGAAGGCGGGTTAGGCCACGCTTGCATTACATAAAGGAGTCACAACTCGGGCATTAACTTGGCCACAATTAACCTTGGACACGTATTAAGGACGTGGTAACGTGGACTAGGTATTTGTGTGTCACAGACATGTGTGGTTGACTCGGCTCGGAAGGGAAGGTGGGATGGACCCGTGCGCGCATCGAAGGGAACAAGAGCTCCCAACGAGCTGCATCGTGGGATCCATCCCGGGTTTGAAGGGCATTTGGAACGTTCAAGGTCAAGTGCGCGTAGTGTGACGCCTTTCTATGTTCCCTTTTGAGTCAAAATAGAAATTTTCAATCCATTTTAATATCTTGAGCAATGTATGGACAAGTATGAGCAATCATGAACAAATATGAACAAATATGAACAAATATGAACAAATATGGACAAATATGGACAAACAAGAACAAGCAAGTAAGCAAGGCTACTTAACAAGTAAGCATTACAATTTGTACATGGAAGGTTTGTGCACAACCAATGGTTCTTTGAAACCAATTTTTTTTAGAAGATCAACCTTTTGAAAGTCATTTGTACAAAAAAAAGTTGGGCACAAACAAGAAGAATTTAAAACAATCTTTTTTTGAAAAGGGTTATGCACAATGAGGCTTTGAAAACCCAATTTAATGTCCAAAAGAAAAATGTGCATGACCAAGTTTTGGAAATTCATTTTTTTGCTAAAAAAAAAAAAAGAAGGCAAAAGTGCACAAGATAGAGTCTGGAAATTGGAACCTGGACATGAAGAAGCAAGGAGACCACTTAGAATGTTTCTGCCTCGCACCAATTTGTTGATTTGAACATTCTGTGGGTCCGGCCAAAGTAGCCGTACGGCTAGATCATCCGTCCCATTTTTTTTTGTAATTTTTTCATCTTCAGGTCATCCAACCCCAGTTTATTGTATTTCCAAAACAGTTCCATTCCTTCGAGTCAAAACAGAAACACAAGCCACACAAATTAGGCACAAAGTCAACAAACGGGGACGGGAGTTTGACCCACACATAAATATCCCCAAAGCTTCTAAAAAGAAGTTTGGAAACATTTAATATCCCCAGCGGAGTCGCCACTGTAAGGAGCCCGTCCTCGGGGCGAAATAAGCAAAGTTCGCACGAGGACAAAATGCCAAACACGGGTGGTTTTCACACAAACAACGGAGTCGCCACCTTAGTTTAATTTTTAACCCAAACTTAACGAAAAATGGTTAGAGAAAATGAGTTCGGAGGTCACGTTACACTTTGGGAATAACTTGGACAAAGTTCACCCAAAGTGCCTCGGTAAACCGAGTCTCCCTAAGTTTGTTGACCAAAACGTGCAAGTGTGTGTGTGTGTGTGTTTAAAAATGGGAGAAACCAATCTTATTTTAGAAAATGATTTTGGGGATGAAATGTAGGCATATTAATGCCCTTTGTTCTTTTAACATTTTTAAAGAGGCAAAAATAGGATGTTCATCCAAGTAAAAATAAGGCATTTTGGGGACAGACTTTAATTAATCATGGTAAGGATTAATAAAGTCAAGAGGGAAAACTTGATCATCCTATGTACCAAATTCATGCCAAGATGAGAGCCAAGGCCATGAATTGGACAATCATTGGAGCAACAATATCTTTACTTGGACAAATCCCCAACTTGGAGAATCAAAGATTGTGGCCAAACAAGAACAATATTAATAAGATATTTAACAAATCGTGATTATATATAGCAATAATATAATAGCTTGAGAGGGCAAGACTTGTAATAGATATATACATATATATATAGTGCTTGATTATGGACAAGACTTGCAATATTGAATGACATTAATGTAAAACCCACTCACACTTGCATTAATGTAAAATTGCACAAAAACATAACAAGTCTTAGATTAATCCTTTGGTTTAGAACCCACACTCATGCATAAAACATGGAGGGCACCATGGATCTCAAGACTTGGTTCCAAGTTGATAAAAGGCATTAAGTAAATGACATTAATGTAACAAATGCTCCTCTCCACTTGGTTCATCATTTTAATACACCATAAAGTGTAAGATTAGACCATTGGGATCAAGGGAGCATTTGGATCCCAATCATATAAAGATTACATTTTTAAGCCAAATGATCAAAGATCATATCCCAAAAAAAGGAAAATAGAATGAGATGAAGAAGAAGATTTTAACAAAATAAAGATTTATCCTTAAGCAAGCTTGGGGTAAATCATCAATTGATTGACCCAAGTTTGCTTCCTTTCCTTTTTTCACTTAGAGACCTTGGGCTCTAATTTTCACTAACATGGTTTGCTCACCATCTACACTAATCACTCAATCTTGGATGAGAGGCCAATTTGGCATAATAACTTTGCTCTCGAATTCCCTCCTCAATGAGAGAGCATGACCTCTCTATTTATAGGGGGAATTGGGGGGTTGTTTGGAAATTAATGTTCCATGTTAGCCCTTGAACTTTGGACTTGGGGACCAAGAAAATGGGGACATTTTCACTTTAATCCCTCAACTATTGTCTTGTGACTTGCTTAGGGGCTAAGCATAAAAATGGGTTAAAATTGGATCACAAGATGGGTCATTTATACTCATAAAATGGTCACAAATTGGGTTGAAAGTGGATCATTTTTGGGCATTTTCGGATGTAAATAGGCTGAGAGGAATCCAATGGTTCAGATTAAATCTGAGGATTTTTGGGGAAGATCCAATGGCCATAGAAGGCTGGCATTGTTGGTGACAAAAGTGGGGTGAAAGCCAATCAGAGTAGGCCACGTAGAGGTTGTGAGGGGAGGGAGACAAGGCTGGGTGACTGACCAATCACAGCGCAGCAAGTGGGGGACTGTCGGGCGCGTGAGAGTCACGCAGGGGACATGGCGCATGCCACCGGGAGGAGGCTGACGCGCGGCGGCTTGGGCGAATGAGGAGGGGACACGTGGCTGGTCTTGTGCGTTTTTAGAAAACTCACAATGGATGTGCGACCGTTCCTCCTGGGCGATTTTCAGATAATTCCCACAAAGTCCTTTTGGGCTTTATGGGAAATTCACCACTGGTCCTGGCTTTCTGGAAATTACCACAAGGTCCCTCCCTTTCCAAAATAATTCTGTTAATGCCTAAAATACCCCTTGAACACTATAATGACCCAATTAATTCCCAAATTACCCCTAAGTTCCATAACTTAATTATCTTAAGCGCGACGATCCGGATCGGGGTACTTACAGAATGGAAGGGTGATTGCATATGCTTCAAGGAAGTTGACTCCGAGTGAGCAGAATTATCCTACCCATGATATGGAGCTTGCAGCTATTGTCTTTGCATTGCACAAATGGAAACATTATCTTTATGGGGCAAAGTTTGAGATTTTCACAGATCATCAGAGTTTGAAGTATCTTTTCTCCCAGAAAGAGTTGAATAATAGACAACGAAGATGGATGGAGCTGTTGAAGGATTATGATTGCACCATTTCTTATCATCCGGGTAAACCAATGTGGTAGCTGATGCTATTAGCCGGAAGTCTTATGTAGCTTCATTGATGGTGCGGGAATGGAAGATGTTGGAGGATGCTCGAGATTGGAGTCCTTATGAATCAAAGCATGGAGCTATTTTTGCGAACATTCGAGTATTTCCAACTTTAGTTCAACAAATAAAGGAAGCTCAGAAGGATGACCCAGAGTTGGTAAAGATATTGGATAAAATCAAAGAAGGTAAATTTGAGGATATTTCTCTCAGTTTTGAAGGGGTATTGACTTTCAGAGGTCGATTGTGTGTGCCTAATGTTGATGGGATTAAACACCAAGTTCTTGATGAAGGCCATAAGTCAAGGTACACTATTCATCCCGGGAGTACTAAAATGTATCAGAATTTGAAGCAACACTTTTGGTGGAATAATATGAAGAGGGAAATAGCGGATTATGTATCCAAGTGCTTAACATGTCAACAAGTTAAAGCTGGACATCAAAGGCCCGCATGATTGCTTCAACCGTTAAAGATTCCGGAATGGAAGTGGTAACATGTTACTATGGATTTTGTGACAGGGTTACCTCGTACTCGAAGAAGGTTTGATGCGGTTTGGGTGATTGTTGATAGATTGACAAAGTCTTCTCATTTTCTACCTATTGAGATTGGTTATTCTATGGAAAAGCTTTCAACCTTGTACATTAATGAGATCGTGCGATTACATGGAGTCCCAGTGAGTATTGGGTCTGATCGTGACCCTAGATTCACATCTCAATTTTGGCAAGCATTTCAGAAGGCTTTGGGTTCAAAGTTGAGATTTAGTACAGCTTTTCATCCTCAAACGGATGGTCAGTCCGAGAGAACTATCCAGATTCTTGAGGATATGTTGAGGGCTTGCTCAGTTGATTTCTTAGATTCGTGGGATATTCATTTGCCTCTCGTAGAGTTTGCTTATAATAACAGTTTTCAGTCCAGTATTGGGATGGCTCCTTATGAAGCCTTGTATGGGAGGAAATTTCGGTCTCCTATCTGTTGGGATGAAGTGGGAGAAGCCAAGATTTGGGGTGTTCAGATGGTTAATGATTCAGTTGAGAAAGTTAAACTTATTCGAGATCATTTGACTACTGCCCAGAGTAGACAGAAAAGCTATGCTGATCATCGGAGGCGAGACCTTGAGTTCGAAAAAGGTGACTCAATGTTTATGAAGGTTTCCCCTAAGGTTGGTATTCGAAGATATGGAAAGAAAGGCAAGCTTGCTCCGAGGTATATTGGCCCATTTGAGATTCTTGGAAGAGTGGGAGATCGGGCGTATCGTCTTGCATTACCTCCTTCTCTTGATAAGATCCATAATGTGTTTCATGTTTCTATGCTTCGGAAGTACGTGTATGATCCTTCTCATGTTCTATCTGAGGTTCCCGAAGATATTGAGCCGAGTATGTCTTATGAGGAGTATCCAGTCCAAGTCATTGATTCGAAGGTGCAAGAATTGAGAAACAAAAGTATTCCTCTTGTTCGAGTTGTGTGGAGGAATCATAATGTGGAGGAATCGACTTGGGAGCTTCGGGAGGAGATCGAGAGGAAGTACCCTTGGTTGTTTGAGGGTCTCGGTAAGTAACCCTAAAATTCGGGACGAATTTTCTTTAAGGGGGAGTGATTGTAGCGACCCCATAACCCGTTTTTATTTATTTTATATTTTTGGGGATTTTTATTTGACTTATATGTACATTTTATGTGTTGCATCATATTTTATGATTTGCATATCATACTTGATTATTTGTGTTATTTACTTAGTTAGTAAAAATAATGGTTAAAGTAGTTAAATGATTAAGTTGAACATTAGGGTTCTTGTTGAAATTTTAAGTTAAGGGGCTTAAGTGTTAATCTTGAAAGTTGGGTGACCATTTTGTGAAATGGGTAAGATATTTATAAAAACTTATCCCTTCTCTCTTTCCTTCTCTGTGTAAACAATATGTTCAGCAACTTTCTCTCGTTCTGTTCTTAGGGTTAGGAGAAAAAGGTAAGTTCGACCCATTTCGATTTAATTCTTTTTATTTACTTACCCGTTTTAAAAACTAATTATATAAAAATGATCAGGGCGTCGAGTAGGTCATTTCTAGCCGAACAAAACTTATTTCAGCGGTACTTTTTCCGGAACTAGGTAAGTTACTAATTCCCCTTTAAATGTTAAAATAGTCATATATTCTATATATGATACTTCTACTTGTTAATTTTGTGATTTGGGTAATATTTGCTATACTTGTAATTTTGGGACAAAGGGAGTATATGGAGTTGGCTTTAGATGAGTATGTGAATGTTTAGGAACTCAAGTTGTAACTATAATGAAAGTTGCTAATGTTGTGAACTAATGTTGTGTAGTATCTTATGGTATATGTGTTATACTTGTGGGACGGAAGGAGTAAAAATTGAACTAAGGAAGAATCTGGGATTTGGCCCAAATTAGGAGGGGGCGTACGCACCCTAGATAAGGGGGCGCACGCACCCTATTGACCAGTTTAGGTAAAAAGTGTCTGATGAAGGGAGGCGTGCGCACCCTTTTGGGTGGGGCGCGCGCACCTTTGTGTGACCAAAAATATGAGATTCTGATGAGTGGGAGCGCGCGCACCCTATGGGGTGGGGCGTGCGCACCCCCCTGTTTTCTAGGTTTGATAGTTTGTGTTATTTAGGGTACAAGAGGATAATTGTTTGTGTCATCCTTGGGGTTGTTTAGGACCCAAATGTGAATGTGTATGACTTTTATGTCTTTGGTGAAAAAGATTTGGGTTGTGAATAAATGTCCTTATTATGGACTCTTTATCAGAAATCTTTCGTGTGCATCTTGTGATGTATTTGGCTTAGTTCCTTCTTGGATTAAATGCCCCGGGTTGTGTTTAGCAAGTATTCCTTACTGTGCTTCTTGTTAAAAGTCCAGCTGGTCTTGTTGTGGAGTCAGCCAATGGAAGAATTTTAGTGGTACAGGTAAGTCCACTATAAGGTTTTCCATTGGAGCTTGTGAGTCAGGCGGTGGGAGAATTATAGTGGCACATAAGCCAAGTTCACTATAAGGTCTCCACTGTGCCTTCTAGTTTCCCCAGTCCAGATTGGCCTTGGATGGGATGAATTGCTCCCTTTGGTGAGTATTTGGGTTATGCTTTGTGTCATATTTCCCTCTCTGGTTACTTGGTTCTATGGGTTATGGTTTGGTTTTCGGGATCCCGACGGCTTCAGCTATTTATGCTGCTCAGATGGTTTTCTCTGATGGGTTTCTCAGATGGTATTCTCATCAGTTATGGTTATTGGGTAAACCTTGGCTTGGTATCCACCAGAGTGTGGGCTATGTGATAAATGTGATTTATGAGTTGATGTTATGTGCTATATGCTATATGATTACTGTTGATATAGTTTCTTTATGATTATCATATCAGCATGTAACGTAGTTGCATTTTAGTAGCTTACTGAGATTTATTCTCACCCTTATTTGTTTTCTGTTTTAGATAAAGGCGGGTCCAGGGGATAGGACACTTAGCACGGGAGGACGTTGGATTGGTAAGAGATGGGACTTGTTTTGTTGAAGGTTACATTATGTAAATGTAAACCCTTTGGGTAGAGTACCCGTACTTTCTTATAGTCACATCTATTTTGGTAAATGTTGATGTGTGTACATTTGTTTAAAAGTTTGTAAGCCTTCGGGCTAAGTACTTTCGTTGTGAAAGTGTTTGTAAAAGTAGGTTTCAAGTTAAGTGAAGTCTTTGAACTTCAAGTGTGTTTTTGTTCCACTTTCTAAAAGTATATTTCGAAAAAAATTTCTAAAAGAGTTTTATAACGTCTTCCAATCGTGTCCTGAGCGTGGGGCCAAGTAGGACCACGGGTCTGGGGCGCGACACGACTTGCAGGAGCCTTTTGTTATAGTGAGAGAAGAGAGAGAGAGAGAGAGAACAAGAGAGGGAGTTCTCGCATTTAGACCTTACGAAAAGTATGTGTATAAAAGGAAGGAAGCCCCTGCTTGACAGAAAGTAAGTGTTTAGCTCTTTCCTAGATTGTAGAATAGAAGACTTGTCGAGACATTTGAAATTTTTTTTATTCAGAATTGCCTTTTAATTGCTCGAGAATGGACCTCGTTGATTAGTTATGTATCTTATGATTATGTTTTAGACAAGTAGTCTCGAAATAATAAACGCCTTAATTAATCGAGAAAGAGAATAGAAATTGTAGTGTATGGGGAAGAGAGAAAAAGAATGAAAGTTGGCTCGAGGTGGGTTGTATATATTTTGTGGACCGGACCATGAGGTTGCCTACGTTCCTCTCGGTGTAAGAGGCTCAGGTCCGCGTAGTTCGAGGATGATCCGTTTGATGATGATACCGGGTTTGAGTAGTGGTCTGCTCCATTGCTGTTTGTTGCTTTGGACCGCTTCGTTTGTAGTTGTCGCTTTGGACTGCTGCTGTCGAATTGAGTTGAACTCCTTTGAAAAGGAAGAAAAATAGAAAATATGAAGTGAAAAGAAAGCGGGACTTTTTATTTTTCCTATGATGATATCCCTTCTATTTTTCTTTGCTTTGATTTATTTCTTTGGGCACACCCTTATTTTTGCCTAGGCCGCCCTTGCGGGTTTTCAACCTAGCGGGCTTCTTTTTTGTGCATTTGCTCTAATTTTTGTGTGTGTGTTCTTGTTCTTCACTCAAGATATCTTAGAACAAGAAAAAAATCCTCTCAAACCCTTGGAGGTACTCACAAAGCTATGGACTGATTAGAGCAACTAGAGGGGGTTTTTATACATGTTTAACCTATTCCAAATAGGTAACAAGTGACTAAACCCGCAAGAAAATGGATTAGGAAAATCCCAGCCGAAACAGGACTGGTCCGCCCGGGTATGCAAAGGGGTCCGGCCGGATCCAAGAATGGTCCAACCGGGTCCTTTACTTGATCCACCCGGATCACCAGGAGGTCCGACCGGGTCCACAAAGGGGTCCGGCCGGATCCAATCATGGTCCGACCGGGTCCTTTAGGTGGTCCGCCCGGACCCTCCCCTTTTCCACTTTTCTCCTCTAAAGTCCTAATATTCCTCAAAGGCCCTTCGACCCAAATTCCAATTAAGTCCATTACGATTCGTTCTATTTTTGTGTGACCCTATAGGATTACACTAAGTTGGCAATGGGATTAAACATAAATCCATAAGATATGATTAGGTTCTAGCAAACTGTCATACCTACCGAAATAGTGTAATTATATACAAGTTCGCATTCCTTTATAGAACATGTCACAATCTTTTTGTCTACGATGTCATTTAACACAAGTCATGGTCAACAAGTCAACTTGTATTGTTCAATACTTTCTCGATACAAAATATGTTGATAATCCAAATGACATTGATCCAATCAATTCACTTGAGTTTGGCCAAACATTTCATCAACATCATTCTACGAGGGGCCCAAGCTTGACATCTCTCCGAAGAGGGACAAATCCAACTTATCTTATTATTCTTCCCTACGTGAATCCGATTATGCCAATCATACCCTTTATAACTTCCTGGTTAAAGGTAGCGTTTGAATATGTCAAACATAATGTTCATCAAGTGGAAGACTATAATAACTTCATGTCTAAGGATTCAAATGACATAACTAATATGAGATTTATATACGACATAGACCATGATATAAATCTCATAAAGCGGGTCATGTCCAGTACCTTGTTCCAAACATGTACTCATAAATCTAACATGATCATCCCATGATCATTTAGCCTTTATACTGATGCTTCACAAGTACTAGGGACGGAGATTATTATAATTAAACATGAACAACAATAATAACCAAACATCTCTTTATTAATATGAATAAGATGATTACAAACAACATTTAAATAAACGTGCCTAGGGCACCAACACTAACACAAGAACCAAGTAATTATTCCACATGGACGATACTAAGCTAAAAGGCAACCACAATTCCGTGTAGAAAAGTAACTTGTTTCAAGATCATTCATTGTCTCATCAATTTTATAGACTATAGCAATTCTGAACTCTTCACATTTCTGATTTCTGCATTTTTTTTTAGATTAAATCATATTTTAGGAAACACGGTTTCGAAAACCTGCCATCTGAAACCAGATTCAGTTCCTGATTCGAATTTGGTAAACGATTTACAGAACAATCAGAAAACCAGAAAACAAAACAAATATGCCCAGGAAAACCTAGGGCGCCGTACGGCTCTCTAAGAGGTGTACGCCTCCTAGGGAACCGTACGATGCCTTATTCCAGATTTCCAGAATCTTTAAATTCAATCAATTCCATTATCGTGTTCATGCATTAATCAGATTAAACTAACACGAATTTACATATTACGAATTTAAATAGATCTAATCAATATCATGAATAAATAATTTATTATATATACAAATTAGATCTAAATTCTTAATACATATAATCCAATTATTTATTTATAACCTTAACATGCAATTATTCATATGGATCAAATCAATATAATAATCATATAATCCTCATATAATCATGCTCATAAATTTTATATCTCATATAAAACTCAAATCACATATTCATCTTTATTATCATGCAAATCATATAATCGAATTAAATAATTTTAAACATGATATATTAAAATAATCAACGATGAACGGGGCTCTGATACCACTGTTGGGTTTTGATGCATCATGCACAGTGGAATAAAGATATGAAATCAAACACCCATGAGCCCGGATCCGTCCATGTTGATTAAATTAAATACAAGATGAAAGAAACTAACCTTTGAAAATCGTATCCATGAACACGGACTTTAAGGTGCTAAAGCAAACACCCTCTATCAGTATCCACATGTCGAACGGACTCAAGAACACCTTCTTGATGCGACTGCTAGATCTAAAGGCTTGATGAAGAAACGCTTTCTTTGTAGGAATTATCTTGCTCATTCGATTATTGAATTTGATGATCATAGATCTCAAATTAATAATCTTACCTCTCTATATTTTAATGTTTCACAAACAATTGATATAGGTTTCCAAAACCTATGTTATCCACGGGGTTAGAGGCTGTAAAACCCGGCACTCCTTTTATATGAGAAGTTTGACCTAATTCCTTTTGGACCCGGGATTCCTTTTCAAACAAGAAAACTGCAGGATCTGACCAGGCCCGACATAGGAGCCGTACTCCACCATCCTGGCCGTACGGTCACAGTCCAAAAATCCCAGATTTTTCAGCCTTTTCAATCCGTTCTATTATGTGTGACCCAATAGGATTATACTAAGTTGGCAACGAGTCCGAACAAGTTAGAACCCGTAAGTCATAAGCGGACTCTAGCAAGCCATTATGACTATCCAATTAGTATAACTTTGAAAGTCCAAAGTTACCTTATATAACATATCACAATCCCTTTGTCACGCGATATCATATTGGACATAAGTCATGGTCCACGTTAACTTATGTTTTCCAATGCTTTCTCGATCTTGAGTAGACTGATATGAGCAAATGACATTGATCACATCGATTCATTTGGGCATGGCCATGCACTATCATCAATCTCACTCATTGAGTGGCCTAAGCAGATATCTCTCCGAAGAGGGACAAATCCAATCTTAACTTATCATTCTTCCCTACAAGAATCCGATTATGCCAATCGTAGCCTTTATAACCACCCAGTTAAGGGTAGCGTTTGAGTACGTCAAACATAATGTTCATCATGCGGAAGACCATGATAATCTCAGGTCTAAGGATTCAAATGGTATGACTATTATGAGATTTAATTATGACATTTGACCATGACATAAATCTCATAACGGGTCTATCCAGTACCTTGTTCTCCAATAAGTACCCACAAGTTTAATCCGCATCCTATGCACCATAATCATCATATGATTATCCATTAAACTCATGCTAGCTCTTCATAAGTGCTAGGGACAATAATTATTATAATAAACATGCAAAAGATATAATAATCGTGTGTGTTATCTCTATGACAATGAAGCTATGATGTAATGCATAGACATTTCTCAAGGGCCTAGGGCATAATATCCAACAAGCATGAACTCGAGTACAATTCTTTTCAAGCGAGGGTGACTGATGTTTTAGAGTCTTATTATGTTACTATACAGCTTAAGATTAATTTTGGAGGTTGACTTGTTTTTTTCAGTAGTATGAGTCATTTAAAATAGGGCCATAATAATTCGGAAAATTGAACTTTTATATAATAAAAACAAGCTGTTGCTTCTTCTTCCATCTGAATTGGTGTGAAAATAGCTTGTAGGACTGGTTTTATTTTATAGGTTTCCTCTTCAACCGAATTTTTTGGTTGATTCTTCCATTGCGTCAACAGACCATTATAAATATTATTAATATATGTTTTTAAAATTTAATGAAAATACATTATTTTTCGTCAAATGTTAGCTAAAATTTAATCAAGTTAATGAAAAACAATCAAAGTATTATGAAATGAGTTAGTGCTTTTTTTTTTCTTTTTTTTTTTTTTTTGCAAGCAGTGGCAGTACCTTTTTTATTTGAAGGAAGGAAAGGGGCAGTACTTTTCAAGAAGTTCATGTTCTAAATAATTTCAATTGTGAATAGAGGTGGATAGGAAGGGGCGCATATTAAAATGCGGCCAACTAGCGACAATTATCTCTTGGTGAATAAATGTACCGAAAACTTAAGAAAAGTAGGTAAAAGCAAACATATGTTATTAAACTTCTTGGAATCACATTTAAATATAGAGCGCTGACATTCGGCGTATACTCATATAATAATCAAACATTTTTTTGACAAAATAAAATAATCAAACTTCAATTCAAAGAAAATGCGGGTGATTTTTTATTGTTTCAATCAATACGTCCATTTGTACGCATCAAGAAAACTGATAATTATATCTCAAATTGCCATAATACTGCCAGATCCTCTCGTATCTGTCCAAATGGTATGTATTGTCCTTTTCTTGAGCTGGAAAATTATTAATTATTTTGAAAGTAATGAATAAATATACCCCTATTTCAATACATATTTTGAGTTGTAGTTGTAGTTGAGTGGGAGAGATAATATATGTACAGGGACAAACAGATGAGAAATAACATTTCAATCAAGGTTAGTTTAATGGTAATGCTAATTTCATCTAATAATGCACTTCTGTATTTGCGCTTGATCTAAATTACGACTGAATGAGTAAAATATTACAAAATTATTGATTTAAAATGAATAGTTAGTTAATACGGATTTAATTTGTTACATGAATCTAATTATTTTTCCTTTTTAACTACTTATTCAATTTTAATTTTTGGAAGCCTTTAACTAATTATTCTTTGCAAAAACAAATACTCCCTCCCAGCCCACTTGAGACTTTTTTGACCAAAACTGGTCAACTTAAGGTCAGTTTGACCAACACTTTATAGAAATATTTATGATCCAAATAAAAATAAAAAAAATGTAAAATGATCACCATTAAAAATCCTCTCAATAACAATTTTTTAAAAAAAATTTGGAACATAAATATTTCTATAAAGTGTTGGTCAAACCAACCTTTAGTTGACCATTTTTTGGTCAAAAAGTCTCATGTGAGCTGGGACGGAAGGAGTAAATATTTATTCTAATGGCCGCATGAAATAAATTTGTTACTGATACTTTTAAAAACGAACTCGAAGTGTGGTTTGCACAAAAACTATATTATAAAAATTTGTGTGAGACATTCTCACGAATGAGAAACTTAAGAGTAGGTTTTGGGGGAGACTAGTTTCTCCATAAGTTATTAAAAGTCCACTTTTTAATATTAGTATTACCCTTAAACCCTACTCCCTCCCTCAGCGTCTCTAACACATAGAATTGGACACTAAGATTAAAGAAAACACTGTCGCGTGAAATAGGTGTTTGAGTATAAAAAGTTTGATAGTAGAGAAAGTGAGATAGAGAAATTTAGTAAGTAAATAGTTAGTTGTGTGTTTACAAGTTAGAGACAATTATCCCACATTGGGAAATAACAAGCTATGCTTTGGCTATATAATGATCCTGGGCCATTCCTCCCATTGCCAATTGGCTTTGGGATGGAACCTCATACTTTATCACGTTATCAGAGCTGGTCCGTTACACATGCAGGCCCAACGGCCCACGATGTTGCTCCGCGTCACCCGTAACAAGTCCACGTTGTAAGCCTATGCTTTGGCTATACGCCACCCGTAACAAGTCCACGTTGTAAGCCTATCCTTTGGCAATATAAGGATCCTAGGCCACTCCTCCCATTAATTGGTTTTGGGATGGAACATCAGACTTTATCATTACAAGTGAGTCAATGAAGCATTATAATTTTTTTGTTTAGGAAACTAAAGTTTTCATTGAGGCATCCAAAAAGTTTTAATTGAGATATCCTTAAAAAATTTGGTTACTAATGGGATGGAGGGAGTATATATTTCCAACACTTCACCAAGAGTCAGAATTTCAACACTTCTTAAAGTGTCGCTAATTTTTCGGCGCTTCGAAATGTGCCATGAATTTATCGGCACTTATAAAGTGCTGAAAAATATTGTTGACACCATGTTTCAGTCACTATTTAAAGTGCCTTGAAACGCGCCAGAACTACCTTTCTTGTCATTTTTTCTTCTTTAGTTTTATGAAATTATTAAAATGCTGGAAAAAAATCACTTTTGTTGTAGTGACACTATCATAAATTTAGCCTCTTCTAGTCAAATCCTAGCTACCATTGTTTATTAAATGCTGCTTAAATAAAATATATTGATATATGTTACAAAAATAGTTAGATGTCAAATTTCTTAAAACTCCCTTAAACTAAAAAGATAAACGTAGGAGGATTTCGGAAAATTAGTTCTTCTATTTTATTGTTATTACAAATGAACTTTGAGCAATAATATAAACTACTTTTAATTATCTTAATAAAAATTTACAGTTTGTTATTGATACACTATTATAAATACTATCAATACTAATTTTTGGATTTTTTATTAAAATAATTAAAAATATCCTGAATTATTACTCAAAATTTATTAGTGGTACTAAAGAAAAAAGAAAAAAAAAATTCATGACATGCATTACTGATCAGTTACCACAGCCTTTTACTTGTATTATGCAACATCAAAAAAATGACTGAAGTTTATATATGACCTTTACGTTAAAAATTGTGGAACACTTATACCTAATGCACTATTAGATTTACTGATTAGGGTATAAACTCCCTCCGTTCCAAAATTATTATCGCATCTGACTAATAAACTCCATTTTGAGAAAGTTGGATTACTTGTTTAACAATTGTAAAATTGTACTAAACCTATCTCCTTTATAATAAATGGGCATTGCTTTTCTTTTTCACACTAGTCCCACATAGTAATCAAGCTGTCGCAATTTGGATCGCAATTCGGATCAGGATGTATATAATATGGTGATAACCATATGTTCGTTACGATGTAGGTATCCAACTTTCAAATAAATATTCAATGAAATTACGATTATTCTTAAATATATTGCTCCGAACACACTCCATATTTCTTGATTATTTAATAAGTATTAAAGATAATATACAAACTCTACTCTTTGTCTAATCAACGGGAAGCATGCTAAAAGTCTGCATCAAATAAGAAAAAGCTCTTACAACGAACAAAGGAAGAGGTGACCAAAAGAATGGCTACATTTTATGGAACATATATAAATTAATTAGAAAAACATATGACTAGTCTAACGGATAGATTTGTCCCAGATACGCTATTTTCCAATTATTTTTTGGTATAAAATAATTGTTTAATTTCCAAAAACTTTTCGGGAAAAAAAAAACAATTCCAAAAGCCAGTTTCTAGAGGTCGTGAGCTCGTTAATTTGCATGTGTGGCTCACCAACGGGTTTAAGAGCCATATTAAGGTACTAAAAATGTGTAATTAATAAGAAGTCACCCCGTTTAAGAGCCATATTAAGTTATTAAAATGTTTAATTGGTAAACTTCAAAGTGCAAAATTAATGCAGCTGATAAAAGGGAGAAAAAAAAAGGAAGAAAAATAAAGAGATGAAGCATAGAAAAATGTGTAGTGTGTGTATATATAATACAGTATTGTACATGCTACAACTACTATTATAATGTAGATTCCGTCCCAAAATAAATATTTCACTTCTCGTTTTGGTCTATCTCAAATTAAATATCATTTTTTTTTTAAATTAAGAAAAAAATTTAGCGTAATTTCACCATTATACATGTCATCTACAAATTGGTAAAAATGTCTCTTGGAATACTCTTATGAGTGTGGCTTTTGCTAAGAATGAGTGGCCTATATAACTCATTGCATTGAAGAGTGTCAGGAAACGGGGAGCCGCGCAATCTATCACGTGGGAAAGTGTTGGTTAAAATCAGATTGCACGCTAATTAAAAATATTCTAAATTGCAGAATTAAAACCCTAAATAATGCACAAGATATTCAGGGAATAAACAATAGAATTGTGACCTAGGTTATATATACCACAAAAATGGGGAACCTTCTATTGTAATGTAATAGTTGTATGTATCCACAATAGTCTTGTTTGGTGCACAGTTTTAAAACAGAGATTTTTTACAACGGAGCTTCTTTTTAGATGCTGCTATTTTAAGCGGCTAAAAGGCTAAGATTTTTAAAAAGCATCACTTAAAAACTCTCAATTGAGATGCTTAATTAGCAAAAAGCTGATTCTTTTTCAATCTATTTTAAACACACCGCTCTACCAAATGATCAAGCAATGCGATATTGAAAGAAATAAGCAGCTAGGACAGTCCAGAAAAACAACCACTTGTGAGTACAGTTGTGCTCACAAGTGTCAAGACAGTTGTCTTGTCAAAACACAGAAATGGAGTGGAATAAATAAAGAAATAGATTAAACACTTCAGCAAGAATTTACTTGCTGAAAAACTTTCATATATGAAACTATCTTGCAGAGTACAAGATGAATGAAAGAAACAAAAACCACGAACAGATCAAACGAGTTCTAGATCTTTAGACCTCACAAAACACTCAAACAACATGAAGTCTTTTTGAAAAAAAAATTAAAGAACAATAGGACTCTATAATTCTCAGACTTTCTCTCTCAAATATGTGCTCAGAATCCGTAAGTCTGGAATGAACTTTGAACGTGTATTAATAAGGCTTCTTGAGAGCTATCTTCGGCAACCATCTTGATCCTTATTTAGCCAATGAATCTTTCCTTGAAGAGTCCACCTATACCTAAAATACAAAATATACTTACCAAAGATAAGCATTAATATGTTAGTCAACTAAATCAAAATTAATATCCTAAAATAAACTACTCCTAATATAAACAATTATTTAAACTATAATTGAATTAAACTAAATATACACATAATTCCTAAATTAAATAAACTCTAAATATATACACTATATAAATCAGAATCACAAATATACACAATAAAATATAATATAAGAGTATTTCAAACCCTTTCAATCTCCCCCTATCTTTGTGGTTCTGATCAAAACATCCAAAACAATAATCTCTCCCCCTGAATATGTACATTGGATTCTACTCCCCCTAAATACATATTTAGAACACATATTTCTCCCCCTGAATATGAACACCACATCATTCTCCCCCTTTTTGAGAAGAACCATCAATTTGAAAGAAAGAAAATTGTGAATATCTTCCACTCCCCCTAAATTTGAATCTCCCCAACAAAAATACCTCTAAGAGCATCATCAATCTCAACTCATATCGCAGCAAACCTTTATAGACCAGAGAGTTCTGTAGAAGATGTACTTACCCCTTAAAACAGTAGCAGACTTACCAGTTGACTGTCCAGTTGAGTGGCCAGTTGTCCGCACAGTTACACGAACAAGTTGCTTAGCACCAGCTGGATGCTTAACAATAAAAATGCCTGAGCTTGATCAGAGCAACGGCAAACAATCATTTTGTGTCACAATCACTCAGTGTTTCTCCTGAATTCTCGGATATATCTGCAAAAATGTTAGAGAGAGTGCATTTGTAGAATAGGAACAAGATGAGATGAGAGAAATGTAGCTAGAAAACATGAGGAAAAAGATATACAAAACCATAATTCATAACCAGATTTGACATGGAGGAAATATCAAGGGAGGATAGTGATTCTTCCTAAGAACTCGGGTAGGCCAAGGAGTAGGGAGAACCGAGTGACTTTGAAGTACCCATTTGAATTCTAAAACAAAAAAGGATTTTGATTTTAAAATTCAAACTTTTTCCATGTTTTGTGATAAATTGTCCGTCTCAGAATTAGAACTTGTCAAATTCAACTGAATCCATTTATCCACAATATACCATAATTTCCACCAACTGCACAATGAAACTTGATCATCACGCCATTAGATTATCGTTAATCACATGAAAAGCATCAATCTTTAACACATAAGAACAATAATTCAATTTTTTGATGTTAATACCAAGGGAGAAAAAAAACATAGAAAAATTATGCCTAAACACACAAGTGAAGATTGTCTCAATTTTGGTGTGACATAGTATGATCAACTCAGTCCATGGCTCGATTTCAACTCACAGGAATTCAATGAGATTTTCCTTCAATCATGTAGCCTCTAAAACACTCCCATTGAAGGCTTATGACTTATGAATCAGTTATGGGGAGGATCTTATCACTCTCTCAATACAGTGTTACCCTGATTCTCAAGTTATGTGTCGATACACGTTAGCAATTTGCTTAAATGAGTAGTAACTTCAAAGACTGGAGGCAGCTTGTTTTCCTCGTAACCTTAGATTAAGTGCCCACTCCATGATAACCCAAGGAATTAACATGATAATTTTGATTATCATGTCAAGAAGGGTCTCACAGTCAAAGGTCAAAACTCGGAGTCAAGGAACTTAGTTGACCAAGTGATCACAAGAGACAATCGAGCAATAGAATGAATGCAGACTACTTTTTCTCTTTCTTTTTTTTTTTTTTTTGATTTGTGTTTGCTGTAATATACAATTATATAGTTATGCCGTCAGTTGTCTGCACATTTGTGCAGTCAACTGGTATCACACAGTCCGAGAGACTTCTTAAGTGAAAAAAATCTCTCGAAATCCAAAGCCTTGGTAAAGATATCAGCAAGTTTATCCGTTGTGCTTACATGTTCTAGAGTAATGATTTTTTGATCAATGGGATATCTAATAAAATGGTGCATAATATCTATGTGCTTTGTTAGGAAATGTTGTACTAGATTCTTGGCAGTATTCTAGGGACTTAAGGTATCACAAAATACAGTCAACATTTCACGTCTAAGACCATAATCCTTGATTATTTGGTCCATCCTCAACAATTGAGTACAACAAGTAACAACTCCCATATATTCAGTATTAGATAGCCTACGAACCAAGAACCTAACTGTAGGTACCCCGGAAAAAACCCACTACTTGGCTAGAGCGGTGGAAGGATCCTAGGATGTCTAACTGATTTTAATTGTAGAGTCGCCACCTATGTTATTGAGGGAACATAAGAAATACCTAAAGAAATAGCCTATTTTAATATTACGAAACCAAAGATTCGGGAAGAGAAGGGTTCGGGGGTTAGGTGACGGAGTGGGAAGTACTTAAACACCCACTCCGCCCTGCTTACGCGGGTCTTGCTACTAAAGGTGTTCTAATATAAAAAGTCCTTCAATTATTAAATAGTGCTAACAATTACAATGTAAAGAAGAGGGGAATTTCAAAGGGAAATAAAAGAGAGTTATTTTATATATTAATTTATGCTAAAGATTACATTAAGAGAAGAATAGTAAATTGAAGTAAAGATTGAAATGTAGGGAGATTACCTTAACCAACTTTAATATAATGAAGTGGTCATTTAGTCATGTCCCATTGATGGGGATTGCATACATTGACTAAGACAAATAAAATAAGAGAAGAAGACTAAAGTACCTTTTAGAAAATAAGAACTTCAAATCTTGACTTGGAGATGGAGTTGTTGTAGAGAAATTGTGTGCAACACTTTGTGTAGTGTTTTTGTAGAGAAATATTGTTGGGAGAATTTGTGTAGAGTTTAGGTCTAGAGAAAATTGAAGTCCCAGTCCCTTTCTAAGGTAGAAATGAGGGTTTTAAATAGGTAGAGAAAGGAGGGAAAGAATCTTTTCTAACCAATAAGAAAATAAAGAAAATTAAATAACAAATAGAAAATCAAATGAAATAAAGATCAAATATTTTGTTTTAGAGAAAAGGCTAGAATATGGGATTTGGGAGTTATGGAATAAAGGGGGATGAACTTTGATGTAAAAATAGGTTTTTGTGATCAAGAAAAAGGAGGGAAAAGACTGCAATCCGTAACTGCCAAAAGGGGAAGCGCGCGAGTCCGGCTTTAGGGGTGAGACGCGCGCGCATCCCACAAGCAGTGCCGGAGGCGCCCGCGGGTGATAAATGACAGAATGACAGAATGACCTTAAAAGTTAACTCTGTTATGCAGTTTAGTCCAAACTAAAAGAACCAGTTAGGAACTTAACTGAAGTAACAGAAATTAAAGAAAATAAGTTAAATAAAAATACTATGTATGCAATCGGGGTGAGAGGTCCAAGGCGGGGTGTCTACAGAGCCCCTCGAGGACATGGATTGCAAAGCAAAACGCGTCGACGAAAGAAAGACAATCGCCGAGGTCATCGACAAAGTAAAAGAACGCAAAGACTCTATGAAAGCTGGAATTTGAAATTACGAGAGATAGAGCTGCGCTCCCTGTGTGAGCGGCTTTTGTTGATAGAAGAGGTGTAGTAATATGAATCCGTTAGTGAATCCGCTTGATGAATCCGTTTGTGAATCCTTTGAATGAGTCCGTTTGTGAACTCTTGCCGAAGAATCCGTCAGTGAATCCGCTTGATGAATCCATTTATGAATCCATTGAATGTGTCCGTTTGTGAACCCTTGCTGACGAATCCGTTAGTGAATCCGCTTGATAAATCCGTTTGTGAATGCATTAAATGAGTCCGTTTGTGAACCCTTGCTGACGAATCCGTTAGCAAATCCGCTTGATGAATCCGTTTGTGAATCCATTGAATGAATCCATTTGTGAACCTTTGCTAACGAATCTGTTAGTGAATCCGCTTGATTAATCCGTTTATAAATCCATTGAATGAGTCCATTTGTGAACCCTTGCTGACAAATCCGTTAGTGAATCCTGTCACGACCCGAAATATAGGCTCTATTTTATTAGTAATAAATAATTATTATTTATTTAATTGCCTATTTATTTATTTAAATTATTATTTATCTAAATATATATGTGTGCATTTTTTGTTTCATAATATTTATGCCTAGCATTTTATTTGGGTCATTTGTGCTAGTGCAGAAATGTTGAGTCTTATTTGTTAGTGGGGAGTATTTGTGTGTAGTGTAGAGGAGGGGGCCTAAGTGTAAATATTTTAAACCATTTCCCTACTCCCTCCCTACTCCTTCCCTCACCTCCCCCATCCTCACACTCCACCCCCATCCCCTTCCCAGCTCAACTCTCTCTCTCTCTCCTCCATTTGGTAAGTTTTCTCTTCCTCTTCCTTCTCTCTTCATTTTCTTCATCTTCCTCTCATAATTCTCTCATTTCTTAAAACATGAACCTTGTTTAGATCGTCGATAGGATCGTGTAGAACCAAAAAGAATTGAATTCCGTCAACTTTGAGATTTATCAAGTAAGTTACTTTTCCCCCATTTTGATGCTAAAATGTTCATATCATGTTTATACGATGCTTGATGTATTATATTTGAATTTTGGTTGAGATTGGAATTTATTGGGAATTTATTTTGAGTTTTGATTGAAAATGGTGATTTGATGAAAGTTGGGATTAAACCTTGATCTTGGTTGATAAATGATGTTATCTAGGTCCTCCTCCTAGTTATAAGTTGTTGTGGTTCATATTTAGGCTTGGTGGGAGATTGATTGTGTTTGATTTTGAGTGTGGTGAGAAATGGGTAAGAACTTAAGGAACCCAGCTCTGTTTTCCCGGCCGGAATCCAGACCAAGCGCGCGCCCGACCCCCCTCCAGGCGCCCGCCTAGATGCCCTTTTCTGATGGCCAGACCTTCTGGTCATTCAGGCGCCCGCCCGCCCCCTGGTTCAGAATTCTCCCTTTTTGCTTGGTTTAGGACTTAGGGCCTAAATAGTTTAAGTTTATTTCTTCTAATTAACTTAAGATAACATCGTGGAATACTTTATTAAGTGGAATTGATTCTTATATGAATAAATATGATATGGAATTTGATTAAGTATCATTTTGGGAATGTGGTTCATCTTTGATGTGCGGTTTATATTGGCTTACCTTTATGGTGATTTATTTGGAGTGGTTCCCTACTTTGGAACCTTAAGTTGTTTATTTAAGCTAGTATTTATTACTTAGCATTTATTTGAAAGTCCAGCTGGTATTTTATGTGTGTTTGGGCGATGCGAAACATTATGATGGCACGGCCAAGTCCATTGTGATGTTGACCATTGTTTTGCCCCATTATTACCCTCCTCCAGATTGGCCTTGGATGTGAGAAGAGCTAGCCCCTTTGTGTGCATTTTAGCTTTACTTGGAGCATGACTTTGTGGCATGTCTCCCGTCCCTTGTGACACTTCATTGGTTATTGGTTCCGGTACCGGGGTTTTCTCTTCGGCTTTCATGCTATTATAAAGATGATGATTTGTTGATTATTGAAGCTGCGCAGCGATCCTTTATTTGGATGAATCGGTTTGGAAAACCTTGGCTATATCCTTTGTTATGTGTTTATTTCCGCTGCTATCTGTTATGTGATAAATGCTATGTGCTATGTGATATTTATTATTGCTTATCGCTTCGTGCATCATAGCATGTCATGTAGTTGCATTAGTAACTTATTGAGATTTATCTCACCCTTTTCTTTTATCTTTGTTTTTCCTTAACCCCCCCCCCCCCAAGTGCTAAGGATTAGTCTCGCTGATCACGAGAAAGAGGACGTCGAGTGTGGATCCATTCTTTTGGGGAAGGTTGATATAGGTTGGTTTACATTATGTAAATGTGTAACCATTTTGGGATAGTTGTACCAAACAATGACGTCACTAAGAATTGTATATTTGTATTTTGTTGGGCATAAACTTGTGGAAGTTTATGATAGTTGTAATTGGTTTTTATCAAACTTGGTTTTGTAAAACTTTGGATCATCACCTTTTGGTATCAAATGGAATTTTTAACTTCGGTATTTCACAGTTTTGGTTTTAGAGTCGACGTCCAGATCGCGGTCTCGGGCCCGCGGGGTCTGGGGTTCGCGATAGTTGGTATCAGAGCCATGGTTTTAGCTCTAAGTATAAGTCTAGGTGGATTAGTATGACCTAGGTGGGTAGTAGTGTGCGGAGTGAGTAACGGTTGATGTTTTATGCAGGTAATTATTTACAATGGTTCGTAGAAGGAGTGGTGAAGGTAGTACCGGTAATGCAAATCAGAATGATACAAGGGAAGAAGCACGTGCCATGTTCCAAGGCATGTTCGAGGCGGCCATGAAGGCCATACATGATCAAGGTCCGAGGGTAGAACAAGCACCACCCCGCTATGGATTGGAACAATTTCTCAAACTGAAACCGGTTGAATTCAATGGGGAACCCGATGTAAGGAGAGCTGAGTTGTGGATTGAGTCGATGGAGAAGATTTATGAGGTATTTGGTTGCACGGATGAGGACAAGGTCCGGTTCGCGGCTTATAAGCTTGTGGGAGCCGCCGAGCATTGGTGGAAGGGTGTTAAAGCTAGTTGCGATGATACTCACACGGTGTATGCGTGGGAGTTGTTTGTGCGCAAATTCAAGGAGCATTTCATTCCGGTTGTTGATCAAAACCGAAAGGAGATCGAACTACTCAACCTGGAGCAAGGTGTGTTGTCTATAGCACAATACTCGGCTAAGTTCATAGAATTAGCCCGGTATTGCGACTATTTGGTGAGGACCGAGGAACAAAAAGCTATGAGATTCATTCGGGGATTGAAGACCTCCATCCGTACTCAACTTATTGCCCAACGGATTGTGACTTTCCAAGATGCGGTGGACCGAGCCTACTTAATAGAGCAAGATATCGGGGAGCACAAAAAGAAAACCGAGGTTGTGGGTACGGGTAAACCGGGAAGCCATACTAAATCTCAACCTCAACACCGTTCAGATAATCGAGGTAACTTTGGCGGACAATCTCAGTTCCGAGGGCAACCGATCCCAAGGAACCCGGGTACCACTTCCGGGAACCAAGGGAGCCAAATTAGGAGGCTTTGTTCGTATTGTCAAAAGGAAGGTCATTCTGAGGACCGGTGTTGGAAGAAGCAAGGAAGGTGCACCAATTGTGGTTAAATGGGTCACTTTGTAAAAGATTGCCTGAGAGGTAGAGGACAAGCATCCGGGTCAGGAGTTGGTAATAATCAAGGTCAGAAAAGGGATGCTACCGGGAAGCCCAAAGTCCAAGGAAGAGTATTTGCCATGAATCAACAACAAGCTACCGACGATCCTTCGGTTATTAGAGGTATTGTTTCTGTGTCTAATGTGAGCGCACGAGCGTTAGTAGATCCAGGATCACGTCATTCATACATTTCTGTGCAATTTGCTTCCATGTTAAATGCTGCATTCGAGTCTTTACCGTACGTGCTAGAGGTGTCGACCCCTATAGGAGAATGCTTGATTTCTGATCGAGTCTTTCGTGCTTATGATGTGGTTATTTGTGGTCGAGTCCTTTGTGCAGATTTGGTAGTTCTTCCTATCCAAGACTTTGATGTCATTTTGGGTATGGATTGGTTGAGCAAGTTTCATGCTTCCGTTGATTGCCGTAAGAAAACTGTTACTTTTTCTATTCCCGATGTGCCTAAATTTGTGTTTGAGGCTAGTCCTCTGAGTAGAAAGGTTCGCTTAATTTCTTATTTGAAAGCGAGAAAATTATTGCATAGTGGTTGTGAGGGGTATTTGGCTAGTGTTCTTGATGCTAGGAAGGAATCCCCTAGTTTGGATAGTGTTCGGGTAGTTCGGGAATTTCCCGATGTTTTCTCTACCGAGTATGATATGCCGCCCGATCGTGAAATTGAGTTTTGTATAGACCTTTTGCCGGGTACGGCTCCAATTTCGAAAGCACCTTATAGGTTAGCTCCCGCGGAATTGAAGGAATTGAAGGTTCAATTGCAAGAGTTACTGGATCGAGGGTTTATCCGCCCTAGTGTTTCCCCGTGGGGAGCACCGGTTTTATTTGTGCGGAAGAAAGATGGTTCGTTGAGATTGTGCATCGATTACCGGAAGTTGAATCAGGTTACGGTGAAGAACAAGTATCCTCTACCGCACATTGATGATTTGTTTGATCAGCTTCAAGGGTCCGTGGTTTTCTCTAAACTTGATTTGAGGAGTGGGTACCATCAGTTGAAGGTTCGATCGGAGGATATTCCGAAGACTGCCTTTCGCACTCGTTATGGTCATTATGAGTTCTTGGTTATGCCGTTTGGGTTGACTAACGCGCCGGCCGTGTTTATGGATTTGATGAACCGGGTTTTCCATCCCTATCTTGATTCGTTCGTGGTGGTCTTTATTGATAATATACTCGTCTACTCTAAATCTCGAGAGGAGAACGAGCAACACTTGAGGACAGTTTTATCCGTTCTTGCGAGGGAGAAATTATTTGCGAAGTTTAGTAAATGCGAATTTTGGCTCGAGAAGATGTCATTTCTGGGTCATGTGATTTCTAAAGACGGGATTTCTGTGGATCCTTCAAAGATAGAGGCTATAGTGGATTGGAAGAGACCCGAATCAGTGACAGAGATTATAAGCTTTCTTGGTTTAGCCGGGTATTACAGAAGATTTATTGAAGGGTTTTCGAGGATCGCTACTCCGATGACTCAGTTGACCCGGAAGAATGTCCCGTTTGTGTGGACCGATAAATGTGACAAGAGTTTCGAGGAATTGAAGAAGAGGTTGACTACCGCACCGATCTTGACTTTGCCTAATGGGAGCGATGGCCTAGTGATTTACAGTGATGCTTCAAAAGAGGGTTTGGGTTGTGTGTTGATGCAGAATGGGAAAGTAATTGCGTATGCTTCGAGGAAGTTGACCCCTAGTGAACAGAATTACCCGACTCATGATATGGAGTTGGCGGCAATAGTATTTGCGTTGCACAAATGGAAACACTACCTTTATGGGGCGAAGTTTGAAATTTTTACCGATCACAAGAGTTTGAAGTACCTTTTCTCCCAGAAAGAGTTGAATAATAGACAGCGCCGATGGATGGAATTGTTGAAGGATTATGATTGTACGATTTCTTATCACCCGGGAAAGGCGAATGTGGTAGCCGATGCGATTAGTAGGAAGTCTTATGTGGCTTCGATGATGGTCCGTGAGTGGAAAATGCTTGAGGATATTCGAGATTGGTCTCCTCGTGAATTAAGACATGGGGCTATTTTTGCGAATATTAGGGTGTCTCCGACCCTAATTCAGAGGATAAAGGAAGCTCAGAAAGAAGATCCTGAGTTGGTGAAGATAATGGGTAAATTGAAGGAAAAGAATTTTGAGGATTTTTCTTTGAGCTCGAGTGGAGTTTTGACTTTCCGTGGTCGTTTGTGTGTTCCGGATGTTGATGGAATTAAACAGATAGTTCTTGATGAGGGTCACAAATCGAGGTATACTATTCATCCGGGTAGTACGAAGATGTATCAGGATTTGAAGCAACAATTTTGGTGGATTAATATGAAAAGGGGAATAGCCGAGTATGTATCGAAGTGTCTAACGTGTCAGCAGGTCAAAGCCGAGCATCAGAGACCCGTGGGATTACTTCAGCCGTTAGAGATTCCCGAGTGGAAATGGGAGCATGTGACTATGGATTTCGTTACGGGACTACCTCGTACCCGTAGGAAGTATGACAGTGTTTGGGTAATAGTGGATAGATTGACCAAAAGTGCCCATTTCTTTCCTATTGACATCAGATATTCGATGGAGAAGCTTGCGACCCTTTACATTGATGAGATTGTTAGATTGCATGGAGTTCCGGTTAGCATTGTGTCAGATCGAGACCCGAGGTTTACTTCTAGATTCTGGAAGGCGTTTCAGGAAGCTTTGGGCACAGAGTTGCGATTCAGTACAACTTTTCATCCTCAGACCGATGGTCAATCCGAGAGGACTATTCAGATTTTGGAGGATATGTGTCACGACCCGAAATCTAGGCTCTATTTTATTAGTAATTAAATGATTAAGGAATCTTGTTGGGAGTGTTGATTTTGGGTGTTATGAGAATGGTATGAAAATGGTAAGGAAATTTGAGGAACCCAGCTCTGTTTTTCCTCCCAGCCCGCAGACCAGGCGCCCGCCCGCCTTGACCCGAGCGCCCGCCTGCATACCTTTTCCTGTTGGCCAAACCTTCTGTTGAAACAGGCGCCCGCCCGCCCCCTACCAGGCGCCCGCCCGCCCCCTGGTTCAGAATTCTCCCTTTTTGCTTGGTTTAGGACTTAGGGCCTAAATAGTTTAAGTTTATTTCTTCTAATTAACTTAATATAACATCGTGGAATACCTTATTAATTGGATTTGATTCTTTTGTGAATAAATATGTTCTGGAATTTGATTAAGTACCGTTTTGGGAATGTTGGTTCATCCTTGATGTGTTGTTTGGATCGGTTTACCTTTGTGGTAATTTATTTGGATTGGTTCCCTACTTTGGAACCTTAAGTTGTTCATTCATGCTAAATTATTATTACTTAGCATTTATTTGGAAGCCCAGCTGGCATATTTGTTGCATCGGGCGATGGGAAAGATTATAATGGCAAAGCCAAGTCCATTATAATGTTGACCATTGTTTTGCCCCCTTCTATACCCTTTTCCAGATTGGCCTTGGAAAAGTCAAGTTAGCTTCCTTTGTGAATGTATCTAGCTACCGGGCATGACTTTGTGTCATGGTCCTTGTCCTTTGTGACACTTTTATGGTTATTGGTTCCGGTACCGGGGTTTTCTCTTCGGCTTTCATGCTATTATGAAGATGATGATTGGTTGATTTTGAAGCTGTGCAGCGATCCTTTATTTGGATGTACCGGTTTGGAAAACCTTGGCTATATCCTTTGTTATGTGTTTATTTCCGCTGCTATCTGTTAAGTGATGAATGCTATGTGCTATGTGATATTTATTATTGCTTATTGTATATTGCATCATAGCATGTCATGTAGTTGCATTAGTAACTTATTGAGATTTATCTCACCCCCTTTTCTTTTATCCTTGTTTTTCCTTAACCCCCCCAGGTGCTAAGGATTAGTCTCGCTGATCACGAGAAAGAGGACGTCGAGTGTGGATATATTCTTTTGGGGAAGGTTGTAATAGGTTGGTTTACATTATATAAATGTGTAACCTTTTGGGATATTTGTACCAAACATTGACGTCATTAGGATTTGTGTATTTTGTAACTTTGGTGTATAAGCTTATGGAGTTTATACTAATTTTACCTTGTTGTTAAAGTTGATTTTCAAAACCTTGTGTTATCACCTTTTGGTATCAAATGGAATTTTTATCTTCGGTATTTCACAGTTTTGGTTTTAGAGTCGACTTCCAGATCGCGGTCTCGGGCCCGCGGGGTCCGGGGTCGCGACAATATGTTGCGAGCTTGTTCGATAGACTTTTCTGATTCTTGGGATTCACACCTACCATTAGTGGAATTCTCTTACAACAACAGTTATCAGGCTAGTATCGAGATGGCACCGTTTGAGGCCTTATATGGAAGGAAATGTAGATCGCCTATTTGTTGGGATGAGGTTGGTGAAGCGAAGATCGTGGGTATTGATTTGCTTCGGGATTCAGTTGAAAAGGTTAGAGTTATCCGGGATAGATTGAAAACAGACCAGAGTCGACATAAGAGCTATGCAGATAACCGAAGGCGAGATCTTAGCTTTCAGACCGGTGATTTGGTGTTCTTGAAAGTGTCTCCAAAGGTGGGTATTCGTAGATTTGGGAAGAAAGGCAAATTGGCTCCGAGGTTTATAGGTCCGCTTGAGATTTTGGGAAAGGTTGGACTTCTAGCGTATCGCCTTGCGTTACCGCCATCTTTGGACCGGTTGCACAATGTGTTCCACGTTTCTATGCTTCGGAAGTATGTTCATGATCCATCTCACGTGTTACCGAGGATACCGGAGGATATTGAGCCCGATATGACTTATGAGGAACGACCGGTTCGGATTTTAGATACCAAAGTTCAAGAGTTGAGAAACAAAAGCATTGCGTTGGTTCGAGTTCTTTGGAGGAATCATAACATCGAGGAGTCGACGTGGGAACTTCGTGATGAGATCGAGAGGAAATTTCCGTGGCTTTTTGTTTAAGGTGAGTCTCGTTAAAATTCGGGTCGAATTTTCTTTAAGGGGGAGTGAATGTCACGACCCGAAATATAGGCTCTATTTTATTAGTAATAAATAATTATTATTTATTTAATTGCCTATTTATTTATTTAAATTATTATTTATCTAAATATATATGTGTGCATTTTATGTTTCATAATATTTATGCCTAGCATTTTATTTGGGTCATTTGTGCTAGTGTAGAAATGTTGAGTCTTATTTGTTAGTGGGGAGTATTTGTGTGTAGTGTAGAGGAGGGGGCCTAAGTGTAAATCTTTTAAACCATTTCCCTACTCCCTCCCTACTCCTTCCCTCACCTCCCCCATCCTCACACTCCACCCCCATCCCCTTCCCAGCTCAACTCTCTCTCTCTCCTCCATTTGGTAAGTTTTCTCTTCGTCTTCCTTCTCTCTTCATTTTCTTCACCTTCCTCTCATACTCTCTCATTTCTTAAAACATGAACCTTGTTTAGATCGTTGATAGGATCGCGTAGAACCAAAAAGAATTGAATTCCGTCAACTTTGAGATTTATCAAGTAAGTTACTTTTCCCCCATTTTGATGCCAAAATGTTCATATCATGTTTATACGATGCTTGATGTATTATATTTGAAGTTTGGTTGAGATTGGAATTTATTGGGAATTTATTTTGAGTTTTGATTGAAAATGGTGATTTGATGAAAGTTGGGATTAAACCTTGATCTTGGTTGATAAATGATGTTATCTAGGTCCTCCTCCTAGTTATAAGTTGTTGTGGTTCATATTTAGGCTTGGTGGGAGATTGATTGTGTTTGATTTTGAGTGTGGTGAGAAATGGGTAAGAACTTAAGGAACCCAGCTCTGTTTTCCCGGCCGGAATCCAGACCAAGCACGCGCCCGACCCCCCTCCAGGCGCCCACCTACATGCCCTTTTCTGATGGACAGACCTTCTGGTCATTCAGGCGCCCGCCCGCCCCCTACCAGGCGCCCGGCCGCCCCCTGGTTCAAATTCTCCCTTTTTGCTTGGTTTAGGACTTAGGGCCTAAATAGTTTAAGTTTATTTCTTCTAATTAACTTAAGATAACATCGTGGAATACTTTATTAAGTGGAATTGATTCTTATATGAATAAATATGATATGGAATTTGATTAAGTATCATTTTGGGAATGTGGTTCATCTTTGATGTGCAGTTTATATTGGTTTACCTTTATGGTGATTTATTTGGAGTGGTTCCCTACTTTGGAACCTTAAGTTGTTTATTTAAGCTAGTATTTATTACTTAGCATTTATTTGAAAGTCCAGCTGGTATTTTGTGTGTGTTTGGGCGATGCGAAACATTATGATGGCACGGCCAAGTCCATTGTGATGTTGACCATTGTTTTGCCCCATTATTACCCTCCTCCAGATTGGCCTTGGATGTGAGAAGAGCTAGCCCCTTTGTGTGCATTTTAGCTTTACTTGGAGCATGACTTTGTGGCATGTCTCCCGTCCCTTGTGACACTTCATTGGTTATTGGTTCCGGTACCGGGGTTTTCTCTTCGGCTTTCATGCTATTATAAAGATGATGATTTGTTGATTATTGAAGCTGCGCGTAGCAATCCTTTATTTGGATGAATCGGTTTGGAAAACCTTGGCTATATCCTTTGTTATGTGTTTATTTCCGCTGCTATCTGTTATGTGATAAATGCTATGTGCTATGTGATATTTATTATTGCTTATCGCTTCGTGCATCATAGCATGTCATGTAGTTGCATTAGTAACTTATTGAGATTTATCTCACCCCTTTTCTTTTATCTTTGTTTTTCCTTAACCCCCCCCCCCCCAGGTGCTAAGGATTAGTCTCGCTGATCACGAGAAAGAGGACGTCGAGTGTGGATCCATTCTTTTGGGGAAGGTTGATATAGGTTGGTTTACATTATGTAAATGTGTAACCATTTTGGGATAGTTGTACCAAACAATGACGTCACTAAGAATTGTATATTTGTATTTTGTTGGGCATAAACTTGTGGAAGTTTATGATAGTTGTAATTGGTTTTTATCAAACTTGGTTTTGTAAAACTTTGGATCATCACCTTTTGGTATCAAATGGAATTTTTAACTTCGGTATTTCACAGTTTTGGTTTTAGAGTCGACGTCCAGATCGCAGTCTCGGGCCCGCGGGGTCCGGGGTTCGCGACAAATCCGCTTGATAAATCCGTTTGTGAATCCATTGAATGAGTCCGTTTGTGAACCCTTGCTGACGAATCCGATAGTGAATCCGCTTGATGAATCCATTTGTGAATCCATTGAATGAGTCTGTTTGTGAACCCTTACTGATGAATCCGTTAGTGAATCCGCTTGATGAATCCGTTTGTGAATCCATTGAATGAGTCCGTTTGTGATCCCTTGCTGACGAATCCGTTAGTTAATCCGCTTGATGAATCCGTTTGTGAATCCATTGAATGAGTCCGTTTGTGAACCCTATGGCTGAGTCCATTTGTGAACCAATTACTGAATCCGTTTGTGAATCCATTGGTCGAATCCGTTTGTGAATCCGATGGCTGAGCCCGTTTGTGAACCCGTTACTGAATCCATTTGTGAATCCATTGGTCGAATCCGTTTGTGAATTTGATGGCTGAGTCCGTTTGTGAACCCTTTGCTAAATTCATTTATGAATCCATTGGTCGAATCCGTTTGTGAATTCGATGGCTGAGTCCATTTGTGAACCCTTTGCTGAATCCGTTTGTGAATCCATTGGTCGAATACTTTTATGAATCCGATGGCTGAGTCCGTTTGTGAACCCTTTTATGAGTCCGTTGGTCGAATCCGTTTGTAAATCCGATGGCTAAGTCTGTTCGTGAACCCGTTACTGAATCTGTTTGTGAATCCATTGGTCGAATCCATTTGTGAATCCGATGGCTGAGTCCGTTTGTGAACCCTTTGCTGAATCCGTTTGTGAATCCATTGGTCGAATCCATTTGTGAATCTGATGGTTGAGTCCGTTTATGAACCCATTGGCTGAATCCGTTTGTGAATCCATTGGCTGTACCCGTTTGTGAGTCCAAATGCTTGTACCTATTATGTGTATGATTTTCAGATATATGTGCTTGTGCGAGAAATTGTGCTTGTGGTGTGATGTGATTTGAAAAGCAGAGATTTTCATGAGAGAGATTTTGCAAAGATGGAGAAATTGCTTTTGTGTGCGATGTGATTTGAAAGGATCTTTGATGGATGATGTTTATACCTTCACTTACCATGGCCGCTTGATTCGGGATGGATTTCTGATGTTGTGGCTTTGATGAAGAATGTCCTTGCTTTGGATGTTGATGAGTTGCTTTCAGTTTCGATGGAGGCATGATCACTTTTGATGATGGGTTAATCGTGCCAAAAGGCTGCCTACGTACCTCTTGAAGAGAATCAGACCAGCGTAGTTCAAGGATGATGGAGAATGCTGGGGAGGAAGCTAGGAGCAAAGTAAAATGAAGCACATACTTTTCCGCAAGTAAAGAGACAGAGAAAAAGAAAAAGAAAAATAAAAATCTTTTTGTCATTTTTTTTTTAGTTCGTGTGTGAACCATTTTAACCATTGTGTGTTTGTAAAGCCAACCCAAGATCAAGTCATGTTCTTTCGAAGTCCGGATTGCCTCATTGAATTCTGTCGTTGTCGCCGTTCTGCCCAACGAAGATTGATGTCTAGTCCCAAGAGATTTGCTGATTCTGGGTCTCCAATAGACTTTTGATGTCGAGATACAAAGGGGTTGTTGATTGTAAAGCCCCTAGAATGACTTTGATGCCAAACTTTGAGTGACTCTCATAGCCCCAAGATAAATCAGCTCTTGGCCCATTCAAATAAATCGCCTTTTGTTGACATGAGCAAGCTCCAAGAGGAGATTATTGATACCAAGCTTCGAGAGATTGCCAAGCCCCAAATGTCATGTACTTGTTGTTTGCGAGCTTTGAGATGGTGGGTTGTGAAGACCTGTCGATGTAAAGCCCAAATTATCTTGGAATCAACTTGGCATTATATTGAGATCGGATGCACCGTTGGGTAGAATTCTTTACTCTTATTGGGGAGATGAATAGCCTCATTGTGGTCGGTACCCAAATGGGGGAAAGCTTATGTCAAAAGATGCAGTAGTGTTGTGGTGTCATCGAGGTCGCGGATGATAAGGTCTTGGTGTGATAAGTTCCCCAAATGAATAAGCTTGCTTGAGTCTTCTTGAGTTGAACTAAAGATGGATCTTCGGATGCAACTAGTACTTGAGGCGCAAGAGCCACACTTTTGCTTTTGATCTTGGAGAAAGGGGTGCTGAATTGCAGAAACATTGGGATTGGCCAAGGCATTTCCCGCTATAACCCTGTTTTGATAGAGTTTAGCATATTGAATCTTTTTCCTTTTCTCTAAGACTTTCTTCATAACCTCGTCGTAAGTCACAACATAAGAATCATCAAATTCATTCATAACATTGGAGCCCTCCTTTCAAACCAGAAGACCTTTAACGTGAAGTACTAAGAGACCCTAGAAGCTTGATCGCTTTCATGAAGCCATAAGACTACTCCCAAATTGCATTGCTCGGGTATCATCCTCCAAAAAGATTGTCAATTGCGAAGCCCCAATATTGCCCTTTGCTTGGGTTACTGTAACGCCGTAGCCCAAAAGATTGTAGATTGTGAAGCCCCTTGAGACCTTCGGTGCCAAACTAATTGAGGAAGCTTCCAATGTTGCACAGAACTTTGCTAGGGCCATTGTTGGGAGGTGAAGTGAATTGATTCTTGCCAAGGGATACTTTCAAACTTGAGTGTAGCCCCCTAGAGTGCCACCATTGATTGTAAGTGGAGCAAGAAAGGCCTATCCTTGATTGAGGGAACAGGCACGAGCACACATGACAAGAAGGCTTCTCGACATTCCCTTTGAGAGACTTTGAGGATAGTCTCACACATCTTTCTTGAGCGTAGCCCCTAGGGCTCATTAACTGTCAAATGAAGCAGAAGAAGCTCTCGTTCTTGAGTCACATAGCCCCTAGGGCATCGTCATTTGTCAATCAAAGCAAGAGACTCGTCCTCGTGTGGGGGAACAAGCATAAGAGGACATGGTAACAATTACTCCATTCTCGGGAAGCCTTTTGACATACTGTAGGGGCACATGCTTGAAGAAGCTTGAAAACTGAATTACATGTTTGTTGCTATTTGCTGCCCAAACCAATCGACTCACTGGGGACTATTTGTGCAACCTCTTACCCCATATCAATCATGAGCTCATTCTTGGACGGGCCTTCTTTCACATGAACCCAAAAAAAAATGCACATTGCAAGAACAATCTCTCTTATGCCAACAACCCGAAATGACCTTTGATTGTGCCATATCTTGTTGAGCTCTTTGCAATTCCGAAGTGGACTCGGTGGGGAATTGACTTGCTGAGGAGATTCAATGTAGAACTTGTGTAGTTGTCTTCTTTAGAGGCCGGGGATCTCCATTTCTCTTTCCGCTCTCTCTCTCACTCTCTCATATATTTTTTTATGACGTACCCTGTTTTTGCCTAGACCGCCCTTTCGGTTTGCGTCTTCATTTTGACTCGATTAATAAGAAAGTGTGCATTGACTCTAGCTGAGGAGATAAGACATGTGATTTTGCGGTGGAGACCTTTTGTCACTAAAGGTGACTGACATAGACTTGACTAGGGAACTAGCCTCTAGTATTGACTTCATGTATATTTTTTTTTTGAATGACTCACAAAGGCAAGTATGTCATTAAGAGAGAAGAGAAGGAAAGCCCCAATTTGATTGCAAGAAACTGGGAGTATCGCTGAAAGATAAGAAGCCCCTAGACTCGACAAGGAACGTGAAATGATTTCAAATCTAGGAAAGTTGTTCAATTTTGAGGTGATTAATTCATTTGAAAATGACTCGTACAAAGATGTCTCGACAAATTCGAGATGAAGGCCGATCACCATAACGCACTAGGGATAAACATATGCCACGGGCTGAGGTTTACCGCTTCAAGAGAGTCAAGGTCGGGTGGAGCTTGAAACTCTCTAGGACGGGCCTCGATGGGTTTGAGGTTATGAACTTTGTGCGACTTGATTGTGAGCAATTCATAGGAATATGTGCATGTAGTATGAGGTCAAGCCAAGTGACAAAATATATATTATTATTATTATTTTCAAAAAAATAAATAAAAGCAAATAAACACATAATTACAACTTTCGAATCACCCGTGTGACCGACAAAAATAAACATAAAATAAAAAGCTGTTTTGTGCAAGCCCCGTGCCCACACACTGTCAATCATTCTGTTCTCTGCACTGTTTTGTTTCTGGGAATGCGCCCAGAAGCGCGCACGTTGGGCAGTGAGAGTGGGAGGCGCGCGCCTCCGAGCGAGAGAGGCCGAGGCGCCCTATTCTGGGCAGTACCTGCAAACTCGTGGGTTCAAGGGATTGCCTTGACCCTAAATAACAATTCTTTCCCCTGCAGAAACTTGTTAGCACAATAACATGTAATTGAAGGACGAGATGAGAGGCGGCCGATTCTGGTGGTGAAGGTCGGAGGCGCGCGCCTTAGGCCAAGAAGGCCAGAGGCGCACGCTTCCCACCTTTTTCCACCAAAATGCCCAGAAAGTAGAAATAAGAACACTAAAAGTTAAGAACGCAAGTTTAACCCACTAAAATCATCCCCAGCAGAGTCACCACTGTAGATACCCCGGAAAAAACCCACTACTTGGCTAGAGAGGTGGAAGGATCCTAGGATGTCTAAATGATTTTAATTGTAGAGTCGCCACCTATGGTATTGAGGGAACATAAGAAAAACCTAAGGAAATAGCCTATTTTAATATTACGAAACCAAAGATTCGGGAAAAGAAGGGTTCGGGGGTTAGGTGACGGAGTGGGAAGTACTTAAACACCCACTTCGCCCCGCTTACGCGGGTCTTGCTACTAAAGGTGTTCTAATGTAAAAAGTCCTTCAATTATTAAATAGTGCTAACAATTACAATGTAAAGAAGAGGGGAATTGCAAAGGGAAATAAAAGAGAATTATTTTATATATTAATTTATGCTAAAGATTAAATTAAGAGAAGATGTCGCGCCCCAGACCCGTGGTCCTACTTGGCCCCACGCTCGGGACAAGATCGGAAGACGTCATAAAACATTTTAGGAAATTTTTTTGAAATGTCCTTTCATAAAAGTCTCATATAACCAAATACATTTACTTGAAACTTGATTTCATTTCACACAAACAAACTTTCTCAACCCAAATTACTTAGCCACAAGGCTTACACACTCTACTTCCAAATTTACAAATCACCAACATATTCCAAAAATAGATGATACAAAGATGAAATCACGGGTACACTACCCAAAAGGTTATACATTTACATAATGTAGCCTTTACATAACACATGTCCCAAAATGTCTTACCCAAAATCACCACCTCGACGTCCTCCCTTGTGAAGTGACCTATCCCCAGGGCTCTCCTTTATCTAAGGAAAACAACATTGAAAGGAACGGGGTGAGAATAAATCTCAGTAAGCTACTAAAATGCAACTACGTTACATGCTGAAATGATACTCGTAATTGAACAATGTCAATAAACATTCACATAGCACGTAACATGATAGGCAAAGCCAACTCATCTTACCACACGTAAGGTGGAAATAAACACTCAAAGTGGATACTGAGCCAAGGTTCTCGAATCAAACATATAACCATCAGAGAGGTATCAACTGAGCAGCACCAAAGGCTAAAACGGGTTCATGAACCAAACAATAACAACAACAACAACGGGGGGAAAATGACACCAAGTCATAACCCAAAGTGCCCAACCTCTGGCCCAAGGAAGGGGGTTAAAAATGGGAAACCAATGGTAGAAGCCTTACAATGAACTTGGTTCGTGTGCCATTATAATCCCTACCACTGCCCGACTCCATAACAAGTACCAGCTGGACTTTAACATGAGCATAGTAATAAATACTTGCTTAAACAACAACCGGGGCATGATTCCAAAGTAGGGAACCACACAAACCATCATAAAGATGTAAACACGCTACTCATAAAGAGTTCACAACATTGACATGAAGTCACAACACAATCCTTTATCAATGACATTAAGCACAACATATTCTTGCACACACTTGAACAACATCTCAACAACCATGACAACATCCCAAAACACTTATATAAATGCCCTAGACTATGACTCACAATCTAGACAAGATTTACCTTCTAGTTCAATAAGATGGAAACACTTTAACAATTCAGGGGAGGGTGTGCGGTCGCCTGAACTACCCTGTGCAGTCGCCCAACTATACCTCTCAAGCCCTGAAACCTTCCGGATGGACTGTGCGGCCGCGCGCCCATTTTGGGCGGCCACCCAGTTCACTCGGCAGGCCAAACTGCACTAAATTATACTCCCTTCGTTTCACCGTCCCAAAAGTACTACTACAACTTCTAACTTACCAAATATAATTCAACCAAACTGGGTTATACAACACAAATATAGCTTCTTTACAACATCAATATCAACTTTAATATCTTTTAATGTTTCTTAACAAATAATACAACAAAGGGTTCACACATCACATATATCACATATATGACCATTTAACATTTAAAGGGGGATTATTAACTTACCTATTTTGAGGAAAAGTATCGAAGAAATATGTTTTGATCGGGTAAAATGACATACTCAACGCCCATTTTGGTATAATTAGTTTTTAAAACGGATAAGTAATTAAAAAGAAATAAATTAAACTAGGATGAACTTACCTTTTCTTTCAAACCCAAGGAAGAAACGAGAGAATTTTGCTGTTTGTTTGTTAACACAGAGGGAGAAGAGAAGGATAAGCATATAAAGATTTTTGCCCCAAAATTATACTTAGGTCACTCTAGTTTCATTTTCAACACTTAAACCCCTAAACTTATATTTCCAATAAGGACCCTAAGGTTTCAACTTAATCATTTAACTCCCTTAACACTTGTTACTACTAACCAAATAAATAACACAATTAATCAAACAATATGTGCAAGTCATAAAATATGATGCAACACAGAAAATGCACACATAATGTCTAATTAAAATCCCCTAAAAATATAAAATAAATAGGGACGGGTTTTGGGGTCTCAAGAGAAGAATAGTAAATTGAAGTAAAGATTGAAATGTAGGGACATGACCTTAACCAACTTTAATGTAATGAAGTGGTCATTTAGTCATGTCCCATTGATGGGGATTGCATACATTTACTAAGACAAATAAAATAAGAGAAGAAGACTAAAGTACCTTTTAGAAAATAAGAACTTCAAATCTTGACTTGGAGATGGAGTTGTTGTAGAGAAATTGTGTGCAACACTTTGTGTATTGTTTTTGTAGAGAAATGTTGTTGGGAGAATTTTTGTAGAGTTTAGGTCTAGAGAAAATTGAAGTCCCAGTCCCTTTGTAAGGTAGAAATGAGGGGTTTAAATTGGTAGAGAAAGGAGGGAAAGAAGTATTTGCGCGCGGGTTTTTTGTTTGACTTCGAGGTGCCTTTTCGTCCTTCGATTTACCCTTTTTTGATTTGAGAGTCGCCACCATGTTGTTGTCGGAACACGGACTGAGATGTCTGGATTTGGGGGTTAAGTTATGAATTGGGAAGGTCAAGGAGCACCCAATTCACCCAATCTAGGATTGGTCTTGCTAAGAAATCATCATCATTGTTTCAAGATCATGCAAAAACGTACGTAAAAAGAAAACAAACAAATAAATAATTGCTTATTTATTTGAGATGTTGGATCATGTGCTTCGAGACCATCTCCATGGATTGGAGAGGCTCTAGGCTGATCCTTTAATGGAATCACACTACTTTAAAGACAAAGAGGGAGATGAGAAGATAGAAAACAAAGAGCTTTACCTAAGCGTTCTTCAAGAATCCTATGGATGGCCTTAACTAAAGGCTTTGAATTTCCAATAAGCTTGGCTTGAATGAGGTTGTGGAGGCTTAAATTTTGTGGTGAGGAAGAGGGACTAATTATGGGGACCTTTTTATCAGATTTGGAGTGGTTTTTGGGTGAATGAGGATTCTAGCCTTTTTCGGTTCAAGAACCTTTATATTTATAGGAGTTCTAGACCTAGGGTTTTGGCCAAGAAGGTAGTTGTGATGGGAATCCAAGACTTGATTCCCACATAGGTATTTTTGGACTCTAGGATCGTCCATTAGGTTTTCCTCGGATTGCTTAAGTGTTTTCCAAGAAAAGGGGTTAAGATCAACAAGGAAACTAACCAAAACCCGACTGTCAAGGGGGGATACCTCGTATGAGACATCAATGTCTCGTACAAGACATCCATGTGCTGGAATCACTTTTTTGCCCTCTGCAGCAGTTTTAATGTTCATTTTGGCCCCTGACTAATGGAGTCAGTCAGAAACTTAACGAAACATGTCCAACTTAATGAGTTTCGACCCAAATCAAAGGCGAGACATAGAAGTAGTGTGATTATGAATGAATGTCCAAAATTGGGTGTCTACAGAGCCCCTCGGCGATGATACGTATGGATGAAGTAACGTCTTCGATAGAAAAGACGCCATTTTGAACTAGGGATATGGTCGTGCTAAAAAGCTGCCTACGTATTCCTCGAAAGGAAATCAGACCAAACATAGTTTGACTCTGAAAACACACAAAAACTGAGGTTTAAGGTATTTTGAAAATGATTTTTGAGAACAATACTTGCGGTAAGTAAATCTTAGAGTTTAGAGAGTACCCATGCTGAGGAATCATAGCCTTGAACCAATTCTGAATATACTCCTTTTTGTTGATGAAGAACCGTCTAAAATTTCAATCCATACTGAGGAATCAATCTCTTTGACCCCAATTCTGAACATGCCCTGTTGTTGATGACGAACCGTCTTCAATTTTGGAGACGCCAGTTACCCGAACCTTGCTTCTCCTTCCAACGAGGTTGCCTTATTCGCCGAAAAATGTGAATCCTATATTATTAACATACGTCTTGATAACAATTATCGGACTCTGGGTTTGGAGATGCCAATTACTTGGATCCTTGCTTCTCCTTCTAACGAGGTTGCCTTATTCGCCGGAAAAGTTAATCCTATGCCATTAACATACATCTCGATGGCAATTGTGGGATTCTAAATGGTGGGATCATGTGTTATTAACTTGCGTCTTGATAACAGTTGTGGGATACCTGGATTTGGAGACGCCAATTACTTGGACCTTGCTTCCCCTTTCAACGCGACTGCCTTTCCATTGAAAAATATGAATCCTATGCCATTAGCTTACACCTTGATGACAATTATGGGACTCTGAATGGTGGGATACTGTGTTATTAACTTACGTCTTGATAACAGTCGTGGGATACCCGGTTGTAAATCCTGTGCCATTAACATACGTCTCGATGGCAGTCATGGGATTTAAAGTTTGCTGATGCATATTTCGTTGCTTACCCATGATCTTGGATGTGCGGTGAGAATAAATTCGTACTAAGAAACAACTTTTCTTGTTCCAATTCTGAAAATATCCATTTGTTGACGACTCAATGTTCCATCTTGAACCGAGTTCAGATTCAACCTTTCAGTCAAAAGCGGGGCTTTTTCTGACCTTTCTGATAAAAGAAGGGCTTTTCTGGAATTTCCCAAGAAAACATGGTTTTCTGAGGTTTTTCTGGAGATATCTCGTATGAGATAGCGATGTATCGTACGAGGCTTCTCTGTTTTTACGCATATCAGAGTTGATATCAGGCGCTGAAAGTGATTTTCAATTCATTTTTCTTATTTCTTTTCGGGAATTCTCAACCCTAGGCGATTTTTTTCATCCAAAAATCTTTATTTTCACCAAGTTCTGGTAATCCCTAACCCTTTCAAATGGCCGGTGCAAATCATTCTCATAGGGAACACCTCTTTGGTAGGCACATGAGAGGCAAAGTGTGGGCGACGGATGAGTTGTGCCCATTTCCCGATAATCATATTTCTCACGCCGTTCGGATGAGGCGGGTAAGGATCTCTTCCTTTGACTGAGTTTTCAGGTCAATTTCGTCGTTGCATGTCTCAATTTGGTGCCTTCGCAGTTCGATTTTTTATCGACTTTTCCCTAGAATTATTGTTGTTAGGGTTTATCATACATGGCTGATCTTTCGATGGAATTTCACCATTGTTGATGTTGAAAATCATTATAGTATAGTAGTACATGATTTTGATTGTCGTTCTAGGCAATTCTGCGAGTTTTTCGTGTAAAATGCTTGAATGAGGATTTTACCGATTTTCTGACATTTGCCTCTTTTGTCTCTGTTGTTAGCAGTCATTCTGGGTGATTGATAACTTTAGAGGCAGCGTACGAGCGGTTTCCGAGAGGTGGGCAACTCTCAATGGCGAGATGAAGGAAGATATCAAGAATCTCGGGTTGAAACCCTTCTTTGACGGCCTAGTCGGTGAGAGGAAGAACGTTCACTTGCTCTAGGCTATCCGAGAGCATTTGTAGGACAGTACTCATACTATGCATATGCGGTGGGGAGAGGTTACCATGACCCCTACTAACTTTCATGCCATTACTGGGCTTGCCATCGTCGGTGAGCCGCTTGAGGTTGATACGGATTTCTCTCCCAGCAGGGATAATATGAGGCATTTTCTGGGCTTCTCTGTACGTACTCTGGGCAAGCGTGTCCCTCTGAAGGCTTTGAGGGACAAGGTTGATGCCTACGTTACCGTTAATGCCGGTCAGATGCACCTTACTGTTACTCGTACCGCAGCCGTTCGCGTCTTTCTGTGGTGGCCCTTTTCTGAGACGCTATTTGCTAATCATGCGTCGACAGCCTTGTTTACTCTCCTAAATATGTTGAGGGACATGCAGCATGTCACTGATGCTAGCTGGGGTTCTGTTGGCTTATGAGAGGAGGATGAGCAAAAGCGTGGCCAACGGGAATGGAGGTGGAGTGGGGGCATCCAAGAAGAGGAAAAGCGAAGAGGTTCCTATCGGCAAGGCTAAAGGTGTTAGTGAATTTGAAAGAAGATTTTGTGAGAATCCTAACAAGAAAGTTCGCCGTGGACAAAGCAAGAAGAAAGAGACCGAGGGCACAAATGGCACTAAAGAGTGATCCCGAGCGTCTCCCCATAGTCGTTGCAGACACATTAGTTTAATTTAGTTTACTTTTGTTTTAATTTCAATTTCAAAATAGGTTATGTAGTCAGAAAGTTTGTCGAGCTTAGACTCATCAAATAAGTGTAAACGTGCAATGACTATGGAAATAAAAGTTTTTGCTTTTAGAAAACACAAATCCTCCTTTTATTATTTCTTGACAAGATTTGGATGTTTATTTATTTTTTAGACCGCACCTCTTGAAAGGCTGCCTACGTTCCCCTTTTACAAATAGGACTAAGGGGCTCAGGTCGTCGTAGTTCATTCCAGTTAGACTAGAATTATTTAAGAAAGGGAAGATAGAAGAGGGGGATGCTCTAACTTTTGCCTAGACCGCCCTTGCGGGTTTTCAGTCTAGCGAGCTTTGTACGCACCCTTATTTTGCATAGACCGCCCTTTGCGGGTTTTCAATCTATCGGGCTTCTTTTTGCGATTTTTTTTTTTTTTTTTTTTTTTTTTGCAGAAGGGGAGTCTAATCATAGTAGCGTCTGAGCTTGCTGAGGTTGACTGGTTCCTTGAACGGGTTGCCATCCAAATCTGCCATTCTGACCGCTCCTCCAAAGAAGATCTTCTGTACTACAAACGGACCTACCCAAGTGGGGGCCCACTTCCCGAGGGGGTTGAACTTGTTGGGCAAGCGTGCTTTGAGCACCAAGTCTCCCTCCTTTATGTCAATAGGCTTGACTCTTTTATTGAAGGCTTTCGTCGTTCTCCTTTGATAGGCTCGGATATGTTCCATGGCCTTCAATCTGCATTCATCGAGCGTTTCCAACTGATCATAGCGAGTCCGGAGCCATTCTACTTCATTCACTTGGTTTTCAAGTAAGATCCTCAATGATGGCACTTCCAATTCTATAGGGAGTACTGCCTCCATGCCATATGCCAAGGCGTAAGGGGTCTCTCCAGTAGCAGTGCGGACTGACGTTCTGTATCCCCAAAGTGCTAATGGTAACTTCTCGGGCCAATCCCGTCCTTGCAGAGCCATTTTGCGAATTATCTGTTCTATCGTCTTGTTGGCCGCCTCAACCGCGCCGTTAGTCTGTGGATAGTACGGGGAAGATTGCTTTCGTTCGACCTTGAATTCTGCGAGCAAGCGAGCACACTCGGCTTCGAAATGACTGCCATTGTCTGATATAATGAGGTTAGGGACCCCATATCTACACATGATGTTCTTTTTGATAAACTGCGCCACCTTCTTGGAATTCAGCACCTTGTAAGACTGAGCTTCGACCCACTTTGTGAAGTAGTCGACTGCGACAAGGACGAATTCGTGACCGTTACTGCCGGCTGGCGAGATTTTCCCAATGATGTCTATACCCCATGTGGCGAATGGCCAAGGCGTGGTGGAGCTGTACAACTCGTGTGGGGGTATGTGGTTGAGGTTGGAGCATACTTGGCACTTGTGACACCGTCGAACCCATTGAATACAGTCCGTCTCTATGGTAATCCAATAGTAGCCCAGGCGAGTGATCTTCTGTCTAAGCATCCTTGCATTCATGTGAGGTCCACACAAACCGTTGTGTACTTCCTCCATTATTGCTTCAGCTCTCTTGCTGTCGACACATAAGAGCAACAGCCCGTCGTAATGTCTCTTGTACAAAGTATCGTCTAACAATACGAATTGGCCCGCCAGTCTTTTAAGCGCTTGCAGACTTTTGGCCTTCACATCTCCATCAAAAGACGTCTCTCCGTGCTTAAGGAACTTATAGATTTAGGCGTACCATTGGTCTCCGTTTACCTCCGCATCGATCCAGATTTCGCAGCAATAGGCTGGGTTCTCCCTTCGTCCAACCCTAAATGGCTTCACGGACCTTCCTTCGGGAATCTCGACCAACGAGGCCAATGTAGCTAGAGCATCTGCGAACATATTTCTGTCTCGTGGCAGGAAATGGAAGGTCACTTCTTTGAACTGTGTTATCAACTCATCCATGTAACCTTGGTACCGCTGCAGGCAAGGATCAATAGTTTTCCATTTCTTCGCCGTTTGGTTAATAATCAAAGCAGAGTCTCCATATACTTCTAACTCTTTCATGTTGCGTTCTAGGGCGGCTTCCAGTCTGGCTATACATGCCTCATACTCAGCGGCGTTGTTGGTTGTTGAAAAGTTCAGCTTGATGGCTATGTGAGTGTGTTCATCTTTGGGATCAATAAGTAGGAGTCTGACTCCATTCCCTCGTTTGTTTGCAGCCCCGTCAAAGAATAGTTGCCACCTTTATGCGACCTCAATCGCGAAAATGTCGTCGTCCGGGAACTCGGGGTCGGGTCCCCTTGTCTCGGTGCTTGGAGAGTCTGCGAGCTGATCGGCCATTGCCCTCCCCTTGATTGCCTTCCTCGGTACATAAGTAATGTCGAACTCTCCCAAGAACACTGACCATTTAGCGAGTCTCATAGAAAGGGAGGGTTTATCAAACAGGTGCTTGATAGGATCCATTTTCGAGACTAGTAAGATCGGATGGGATACCATGTAGTGCTTGAGCTTCGTCACCACCCATACTAGGCCTACGCAGGTCTTCTCGAGCGCGGGATTAGCTCGCTACCTTGTAACTTTCGGCTGACAAAGTAAACTGCATTCTCAATCCGGGAATCTTTGGCTTCTTGCACTAATATGGCTCCGACGGCGGTGTCTGTCACAGTTAAGTATAGTAGCAACGGCTTCTCCTGATGCGGCGGGCCCAGGATTGGGGTATTCACCAAATACTGTTTGATCCTCTCGAAGGCTATCTGGCAGTCATAATCCCACTCCACATTGGCTGTTTTCTTCATCAGTTTGAAAATTGGTTCGCAGATGGTGGTCAGCTGATTGATAAACCGACTGATGTATTGCAGGCGTCCCATGAATCCTTTTATCTCCGTCTCGGTACGGGGCGACTTCATCTCCAGGATGGCTTGAATCTTCCTTGGGTCGGCTTCGATCCCATTCTCGGTGACCATGTAACCCAATACTTTCCCTCTACGAACTCCAAAGGTGCATTTCGCCGGGTTCAAACGCATGGCGTGCTCTCTCAACCTGTTGAAGAATTTTCTGAGATCTATCAAGTGTTGGCCACCATACCCTTTTGAATGTATAATCATGTCATCCACGTACACCTCAATCTCCTTGTAGATCATATTGGGAATAAAGTCGTAACTGCCCGTTGGTAGGTAGCCCCAGCGTTCCTTAGCCCAAACGGCATGACAGTATAGCAAAAGGTCCCCCATGGGGTGGTGAAAGCTGTTTTCTCTTGGTCCTCCTCGGCCATCTTGATCTGGTTATAGCCGGGAAACCCATCAACAAACGACTTGACCTCATAATGGGCGGTCGCGTCCATCAACATGTCGATATTTGGCAGGGGGAAGTCATCCTTCGGCGTAGCTTTGTTGAGATCCCTAAAATCCACACACACTCTAACTTTACCATTGGATTTTCTGACAGTCACCAAATTTGATAACTAAGTTGGATACTCGATCACCCTGATGAAACCCACACGGAGTAGCTTCTCAATCTCTTCCTTCACTTGCAAAGACCATTCCGGCTTAATGCGGCGCAGCTTCTGTTTGACTGGCTTAGCGTCTGGTGCTGTCGGGATTCTGTGCTCTACGATCGAGTTGTCGAGCCCCGGCATGTCTTTATAAGACCATGCGAACACATCCACATATTCTTTGAGTATCTCAATCAGTGCTTCCCTTTCGGCTCTGCTGAAGAAGCTTCCAATCTGCGTTTCCTTAGGCTCGGCTTCTGTTCCCAAATTCACGAACGTTAACACCTCATCGGCAGCTTGGGCTCGAGATTCTTTTTGATTAATAACCTGTTCTGAAATTTCTTTAATGTATTCATCATTTAATGTGTCTGTGTCCGCCTCTTCTAATGAATCATTATTAACTAAGTGTATATCATTAGTTTGATTATTAGCCAATTTATCAGTTAAAGGAGTGATTATATAGGGATACTCGGAAAGGTCGAGGGTTTCATTCATGGCAAAAGGAAAAATAGCGTTTGCAACAAGATCATAGTCTTCGGACGTAATGTCGTCAGACTTAGAGGAAGACTCAAATTTAAAATGTAAAACACTAGACTCTGGGGACGGGGATTTTGGGTGAGTGACAGGAGATGCTGCAGGAGTGGCGACAGGAGAAGGAGTAAGCCCCAATGTCCCCACCATAAATTCCGGAGTATCTATAGGTCCCCTAATGATGCACCAATTCTTGAGCTTGTCCCCCATGGGTACCACCAATGTCCTCGGATCTACGTCCTTCTCTGATTCATCCCCAATAGCGGCTACCATGTCGTCGTCCAGCCCCAGATTACCCAGATGCTGAAGCAGATATTGGCCGTCCCACGTCTCAGTCATTCTTAGCGCTTCTGCAGTTTCTGCTGTCGGCTTGTCAAGGGTTGCAGCTTCAAGTTGATCTGCCAAGTCATCTGCAACCTTGGCGGAGTACTCATGCCTGATGGTTCTAACTCTGCCCGTGGCTTTGTCATATTCCATGTAAGTCAGCTTCATGTTGGACCGATCGAATTCCACATCTCTGAAAATCTTGAACCCTTTCTGCAACTTACCGGTGTGGTCAAACCATGGCTCTGCGAACTCGAAACACGAAAACTCCTCGCCCTCCTTAACGAAGTAACTATTAAGGGAAAGGCAGTATGGTCGCATCTCAGGCTTTTTATGAGAAAGCCCCACTTTCTTAAGGAACTCTATCCTTTTCTGTTCTGCTTTGTCTTCGGGAGTGAGAGTATACCCAAGACCGAACAATCCTCAGTGATCAATCTCTTTAACCAGACTTGTGGGACCTTGCAAGCACTTACCTAGCCCCAGCCCCGGTATGAATCCCATATTACGCAGTATCTTGACAACAGGTGCCACTTTATCCATTGTTTTGGTGAGGTCGATGGTGCAGATCTGTGCTTGAGCGACTATTTCGAAGCCATTGAAGAGTCGGCTCTCTTCCCCATGCTGTATTTGTAAAACAGGAATGCCCTTGGTGTCCGTCCCTTGGGCCGTTACTAAATCACTGTAGACAACTGTTACCTCATTACCGGATTGAAATTTCACACATTGGTGCAAGGAGGAGGGAACTGCGCCTGACTGGTGTAACCATGGCCGTCCGAGCAGGAGTGAGAAGGTTGCGGGAATGTCTATGACATGGAATTTGGTGGGTAGGATTTTGGTTCCGATTGTGATGGGCAGGGTGACAACGCTTATAACCGCGCGACAGGTTGAGTCATAAGCTTTGATTGTTTGTTTCGACGGGCTCAAGTCCACACCATGGACACCGACTACATCCATCATCCTTGACGAAAAGATGTTAATAGCAGAACCATTGTCAACGAATACATGAGGGATCTTCTTGCCATCCACTTCCACAGTGATGTACAGGGGATCATTGTGATCAACTCCGACCACTGGCTTGTCTAGCTCCGAGAAAGTGATGATGTTTCCATAGTGGATATTCCCAATCATGTGCGTGACGTTCTCTGGGGTAGTGTTTGACAGGACCATAGTAGCGGCGAGGTTTTGCTCAAGCATGAGGCGATGGGCGAGAGAGGAGGTGAGTAAGGACCAGAGCGAAATGTGGGCTTGGGTCTGTATGAGTTGGGTGAGGATAGGATCTTCATTCTCGAGGTCGGCTTGCTCGGGTTCCTTCCCAAAGATTTTCTTTGCTCCCTTCGGATCGGATTGGTACACTTGACCGGATCTTGTGAGTAGACAAACTTCCGTTCGCAACTCGTCTAAAGAGAGTGGGGTTCCCTCTTGAGGAGGTGGAATTTCGATCTTCTCGGCTTCTTCAAAGATTTCGTCCCAAGAAAGAGGTTGAGAGGGTTTGGGACTCTCTTCCTCTAGAGATTCGACTTCACTAACTAGTTCTTCTTAAGACAACAAGTAGCAAGAAGGTTCTTTATTATTAATCATTGAAATACAACCCATCTCATCACAGTCCGCCACAACAGGCTCGGTCGGATCAGTGATCTCACTAAGTTCTACCATGAGTACATTGCTAGCTACATAATCTCTAGGGTCTTCGACAACTCCCTTGTGGATGAGCTCTTGTACGGCTTTCTTGAGTTCAAAGCATTCTTCGGTAGTGTGACCGGTGCACTTGTGGTAGTGGCAAAACTTTGACAAATCGCAACCAAGGCGGGGGAGGTGTCCTTCTAATAGTTCGAGAATTTCTAACGTCACCAATGCCATGAAGATATCCACCATCGTGAGCCCTATCTTGTCAAAGGCATCCATGAGCTCTAGGATGTTGATTTCGCTCGTTTGAACCATGTTAACCCCACCATTATTAGGAAGGGGGTTATTCACCACATTAGGACCCTTCGGCTTCTCAATCTTCTTGTCATTGATCAACCCTTGAACTACGCGTTTCAGTTGAAAACAACCATCCGTTGTGTGCCTAATGTGCTTGTGATACTTGCAGAACTTGGAGGCGTCCAAATCGGTTCTTGGGTAGGCGGGTTGGTAATTCTCTAAAGGCTTGATAAGACTTCTCTTGACTAACACGTCAAAGACTTTTCCCATAGGCATTCCAAAATCGTCAAAGTGCTCTCTCTCTCTTTGCGGCGGAGCCCCATTCCTTGTGACAGCTTGAACATTAAACGACGCTTCATTTTGGAAAAAGTTGACTTGCCCAACGGCCTCTTTTCTACTTTTGAGTGGTGCAGAAGAAGTAGGAGCTTTGTAACGGAAGGAGTTGTTGTTGGTTTTCGGGCTTTCCTTTGGCGGCGCAGTTCCGGTGATCCCAGCTTCATACCTCACTCCGGCGTTAACCATTTCCCGCAAATCAGGGAAGTAACCATTACCTATAGCTGCTTTCATCTCCGGTAGCAAGCATTTGTAGAAAATCTGCTTCTGTTCCTTTGCTTTTGGTGGGTATTGGACCTCGCACAACCGATGATTCCACCTCTTGTAAAAATCATAAATAGCCTCGCCGGGCTTTTGCATAGTGTTCTCAAGATCCGTTCGATTCACATGCCAATCCAAGTTAGCTTGATACTTCTCACAGAAAATGATACTAATTTGATCCCAAGTTTTCCTCTCACCTGGTTCTAGCCCTAAGAACCAACGCAGAGCTATACCATCCAAAGTGCTATAGAATACGCGAGCCATTTGTTCGTTGGTGCAGTCACGAGCCCTCATGGCCAACACATAACTATCCAAATAAGTCTTAGGACACGAGTCACCATGAAACATCGCCACTTTAGGCATCTTTAAATCTTTGGGGAGAGCCCCCACTTGGCTAGGGTTGATTGTCTTGGTAGTCGGTGCACTTTGCTTATCCACGGTCTCGATCAACTTGCGCATTTGCTCTTGCATGGCCGTGACCACAGGGTGATTGGAGATGTCGGGGATAGATTCTGACAGAATGACGGGAGGAGTAGTGGAAGTAGTAGCAGCGGCCATCCCAATACTCAGAGGCAACGAGGGTGCGGGTAGTTTGCTAGCAGAGATGTAGCCACCAAGCAGTTCAGGGGAAGGTTCATAGACAGCCTTGTTTTTGCTCATGGTAGTGAAACCTTGTTGGTTGTAGAGAGAAGGAGGAGGAGCATTGCGGTAGCTTGGGAGTGGGAAGGAAGTGGCATTGGTATTGGTGGGACAGTTGGTATTGACCTCTTCATCCTCGACATAAATGAAATTCTTACCATCGGGCACCATCCTAGTCCCCTTTTGCTAAATGTGGTCCTTCAACAGTCGGTTCTGGTCTTCCAAAATCTTGTTTCTTTCCTCGAGATTCTTGATCTTGGCTTCGAGACCGGCGAGGAAGTTCTGGAGGCTTGGGGGAATACCATTGAGAGTGGTCTCGGTGTTGAGCTCGGCGGCACTAGTAGGAGGGATAGAGACTGAAGAGGAAGCGGGAGTTGACATTGCTGATGACGAGACTGAGAACGTGGACGGAGTAGAAGCTTCACGTTGTAGTCGACCACCCGAACGGATCCAAACTTGCTTTCTGAAAGGTTGAAGGCAATGAAGCTTTTAGGAGAGGGGGAAGGCTCATGCAAAGTATATTTTAATTTGCAAAAACATACATTATTTACATCTTAATTGGTTGGAAGGGGTACCCCTTTTTCGCAACTAGCTAGGAGACTACGATTAGTGGAGGCCATCACTACGTCTATAGACCCCTCGTTTTTCATCTGCATTGCACACCCCCAAACGGACAATTTGGGCGAGGGTCCTATAGGGCAAGCGGCTTCCACCAACCATCGGATCCTACGACTAACCCTTCCTTAAAGGCATTTATCGTGGTGTCTAGGTTACATCCTACACAAGTTAATGATGAGCGGAGATCTTGACAACAAACACTCATCTTACTATGGCACGTCCCTTGTAGGGAAATCATTTTTTTGTGCACTTCCTGTCAAAAGATCTCGATTCATCATTGACTTGGGGATGACTGACATGGACAGCACGTTAATTGACTATTAAGGAAAATCTAGCCAAACCAACCAGTCAAAACCTAGGTGTGTTACCTACACTAGTGTGGGTTGACATGGGTTAGGTAAAAGGTTCCCACCGTATACGGTGAGTGGAATAGACGAGTGACTCGAAAAGAGTGCGACAGTAGCGCACAAATTCCTGCACATCAAATACTCCGGGTAATGGGGACCTGTGCAGTGCTGACACGGACTTGTGGTATTGTGAGGCAAGAAACTAATTCTTTTTAGGGAGAAAAGAGAGAAGTTTTGAACGTTTGAATGATGCGATGCAATCTAATGCAAGAGAGAGAAAGGGGAGAGAATAAGGATATACAAGGGAGCTTAGCAGAGTTTTGTTTGACCCTAATACTAAGACGAAAAATAACAAGGGTGCATAAATACAAGGTACAAATATGAACATGGCGGAAGTACAAGGTGCATGTGCAAACATGGCAAAGTGTGAGGTGCATGTGAAAACATGGCAAAGTGTGTGGTGCATACGGGAACATGGCAAAGTGTGTGGTGCATGTGAGAACATGGCAAACATCATGATGTAAACGAAAGTTAGACCCACTAAGTTTGAAAAAGTTTCAAAATATTCCCCAGCAGAGTCGCCACTGTGAATACCCCTTTCCGATGAAGCGACGCATGGGAAGTATCTTGTGATTATTTTTATTTACAAAATGGAATATTCATAACGACATTAAAATTATGAGAGTCACCACGCCATTTTAATTAAATCCAAAACATTGAAAAAAGCATCTTTAGTGGGTTCGGGGGTCAAATTACAACAAGAGAAAAATATTGAACGTTATCACTCCTATTGCCTGAATTGATCGGTCTTTCTATCATGATGCGGTGTATGTAGTATGTTAGTGATTTAGACCGGATCCAAAGATTGCCTACGTTCCTCTCAATGTGAGAAGCTCAGGTTAGCGTAGTTCGCACATAATTAGAATGTGGAGAGAGAATAGGGATCATGCATAATGAAGAGGGAGGAGAAAGAAACATGCAGGATGATCACATCCTAGAATAATGACTATGCCATCAATGAGATCTCAATGAACATTCATCACATTCATCATGGGAGGATTATTGAACATGGGAGTAATTACCTAAAGTTTAGGGTTTAGAAATAGTTCCTAGATCATCTTTGGGTTGATGAACCCTAAATCATCATCGGCTATGAAATAATATGCAAACATGAAGATTGCAACCCTAAATATAGCATAAATAAGGTTTTAATCTATGAACATGAAGAACATGAACATATTATGAACATATGAATGAACATACAAAGCATATGAAGAAACTATGAATAAACATGTAAGAACATGAATATAAAAGATCTACATTAAAATGATGCAAGAACATGAAGAAAAAGTTAGAAAACTTACCTATGTTGGCAAGAAATAAACCTTGATCTCCTTGAGTGTTTGAATGCTTAATTAGGGAGCAAAATAATGTTTAAGAACTCTCAAAATCGGATTTAAGACTCTCAAACTCGAGATCACCCAAACCAATGGAATGGAATGAGTTTATATAGTAAACTGATGGGAAGATCTGACGGCTGAGATCATCCGGAACAAGATTGGCCGCCTGGCCATGATTGAAAACGGCGACAAGAGTGGCCGCGTGGCCAAGGTTGGGGCGCGGCAATGTTGGCCGCGTGGCCAAAGATGCGGGTGTTAGGTTTATTCCGCAAGTGCACGGGTGTATGTAGTATAGATAGTGCAAGAGCGAGTCGATCCCACGAGGACAACTTTACTTACAAAATATCTTTGCTTAGAATAAGAAAATAAAGAAAAGAAAATGATTGGGGGTTATAAAATTGTTTGTCACTAAACTAGAAATGAAATTGCAATTACTATAACTTAGATAAAAATTCTTATATTTTAAGGAATCCTCGGGATTGGAACATCAACAACATATATTCATCAACTATCCATGATCTATTTAGATTTAAAGTTTCATTTTAAAACAAGGATGGTATGCTTGGCCTACACTACTTCTCACGATCAAGCAAGTAGCGTTTGTATTCTCATACTAATTATGCCCTATCTCTCGATGGCCCATAATTAGTAAGAATCCATTAAGTTTTCTTTTATGAAAATCAGCATACTTTCCATTCAAGGAGCATCCCTAAGCCATTACACTACTCTCGTGAATAATGAACTTCGTTCTGACTATATGGATCCGCTAATCAAGGTTCTCCGATCAGTACTTCCCTTGATTAACTAAGATTCATACAAATCATGGACGTCATCATGGTTGTAGGCGTTAGAGTTTGATATAGTAGAATTGTTTAAGATGAAGAGAAGAATTTCAGAGCATGACTACTTAATAAACATAAATGTTATTGAGTTTCCAACCCCAAGAAAATGGGGGATTACTCACAAGCCATATAAATAACAATAAGAATAAGATAAAGAAGAAAAGATAGAAGAAGAGATACTTATTCTGAATTGAAATGAAGATAAAAGACTTGAAAAGAACCTCTGAATATTATTGATAAAGAACTCAGAATATTGCTTAAGAAAAGTTGAATATCTTTCACAAATTCTGAGAATTTATTGATGTTTGAGAGTACAAATTTTCACTATAGTAAGTTTACAATGTTTCTAGATATCTCAATCACTGATTTCTACTTCTATATATAAGCTTTGGAGGAGGGGAGGCAATCTTTCCCGGATGGGTGCTTGGAGAGGTCTTCATTTGAAAAGGCACCTTTTGCTGATTCAGGGGGTGCTCGACCGAGTCAAGGAAAAGCGCTCGGCCGAGCAAGCTTTTCTTCGAACCTACTGTTTTTCTGTCTTTTATGCTCGGCCGAGTCAAGGGTACTGCTCGGCCGAGCAGACCTTGCTTTGACTGGACTTTTGACTTTTAATGGACTAGCTTATTTCCTTCTTTTCCAAGTGTTCTTCCTTCACAAAGATGATGCCTTAGCTCCCTTTTTCCTCAAGAATGTACTAAAAACTTGTTTGCATCATAGAAACATTCTCCAAGTGCATTATATCAAATAAAGAGTAGAAAATAAGTAATTTAAGTGGAATAAAAGCTAATAAACTATATTTTTAGACCTTAAATGACTATAAAATAGTCATTTATCAAACTCCCCCACACTAGAATCTTGCTTGTCCTCGAGCAAGTTAAATGTTCAAAAAGAGAGGAGTGCAAATGACACTAGTAGAAAAACAAGAAAGGTCTTCAATGCTCCCTCAGAATATTGTTATATAATATTGCCTTTATAAAATTTCTTCCTTTTAAGTTTTTCATCTCAAGAGATTTGTAAAGAAGAAGGTAGGATGATATTGAAGTGCAAATAGAAAAATTTGAATGTTAATATAACATGAATAAATACCATTGAATAAGAGCATATAGAGATAACCAAATGAATTTGTGGGGCATAAGTATGAATTAAGAATTATATTCACTCTTTTAGAGTGCTTTGTGAATAAATTTTTCATGCTTGAATATACATTTCTTAAACTATGATCTTTATTCTTTAACAAAGATGTCCATATGTCGTTATGCATTTTGAATCACAAAAATTGATGAAAGGCAGTGGATGATAGTGGAATAAGGTTCGAGATTTGATTAATTAGACGTGGCAATTGAGTTTCTTGCTTCTAAATTGTCACACTCTATAATGATATATTCATTTAGATATTTGAATGGACAATCAAAAGAAGAATATATTTATTAATTAGCCTCTTAAAAGTGGGAATGGAAAGATGGATTAAAGTGAAAATTTTTGTGATTCATAAGCATAACAAGGATGAAAAACCTTTGAAAAAGAGTAGAAATGAAAGTTTTTGAGATGCATATAAAAAAATGTTTTAAAAATTTTCACAAGTATGTTGTATCCAAACTTAATGCCCACAAACTCATTAATAATGTAATGCTTCTATTCAATAGGATTTAAAAGTTCATATTAATTTTGAAAATTTTCCATTTATAATCCAACACAATCCTATGTTGTTATTATCAAATTTCTTAAGAAGTAAAAGTTTAGAAGAAAAAAGTTTTACTTAGGCAAATGATAATAAAGATAACATTCTCATCAACGGGAGCATTGGCTAAATATATATTTTATTTTTTATTTTTTATTTTTTTTTTTTTTTGAAAATCGGGAACATTGCCCTTACATTTTCTTTGAAAAGAAAAACATAAAAAAGAAGAAAAAGAAATTTAGAAAGAAAAGAAATTAAAAAAGATAGATACCACCCCCCCCCCCCACACTTAAATGAAACATTGTCCCTAATGTTTGAAAAGTAGGAATGAAAATTGGGACAAGAATAATTTAAAGGAGAGGGAGAAAGAGGTACCGACTAGAATGGTGGCGGTGGTTGCTGATTTGGAGGCCTGAAATTCATCCAAAAGAGATGGTTGATACTACCCCTATAGGGTCACCAACCATATAATGCTTTAGTCTTTGCCCGTTGACCTTAAATTCACCTTTTTGCTCGTTCCAAATATTGATGGCTCCGTAAGGATATACTCTCCGGACTTGGAACGAACCTGACCACCTAGACTTCAATTTTCCTAGAAAAAGTTTTAACCGAGAATTGTAGAGCAAAACCATATCCCCTTCCTTGAAATCTTTCCGTATGATATGACTGTCGTGCCATTTCTTCGTTTTCTCCTTGTATAACTTGGCACTCTCGTATGTATCATAACGAAGTTCATCAAGTTCTTGCAATTGTAGTCTTCGCTTTTCACCTGCGTTTACCAAATCGTAGTTCAGTGCTTTAATTGCCCAATATGCCTTGTGCTCAAGTTCTACGGGTAAATGACACGGCTTCCCATACACCAAACGGAAAGGTGTGGTTCCGATGGGTGTTTTGAAAGCGGTGCGATAAGCCCATAAAGCGTCATTCAACTTGATTGACCAATCCTTCCTTGAGCTTGTAACTGTCTTTTCAAGGATCCACTTAAGTTCCCGGTTCGACACTTCCACTTGACCGCTAGTTTGAGGGTGATATCCGGTGCCTGTTTTATGATGGACACCATATTTCTTTAAAAGAGCCTCAAATTGACGGTGTGAGAAGTGAGAACCGCCGTCGCTTATGACCACCCTTGGTACCCCAAATCTCGGAAAGATGATGTTCTTGAAGAGTTTCATGACAACCTTTGAGTCGTTTGTTGGAGATGCTATGGCTTCTACCCATTTGGACACATAGTCCACTGCTACAAGAATATATTTGTTATTGTAGGATGATGGAAATGGTCCCATGAAATCTATGCCCCAAACATCAAAAATCTCGACCTCTAGGATGTTGTTAAGAGGAATTTCATTCCTCCTTGAGATGTTGCCGGTACGTTGGCAACGATCACAAGTAAGAACAAAATTTCGAGAATCTTTAAAAAGAGTCGGCCAATAGAAACCTGATTGAAGAACCTTGGTGGCGGTTTTGAATGAACTTGCATGCCCACCATAAGGAGAAGAATGACAATGATGAAGGATGTCATTTATCTCCTCATTAGGCACACATCGCCTAATGATTCCATCTGCGCATTGTTTGAAGAGGAGGGGGTCTTCCCAAAAATAGTTTTTGATTTCGGAAAAGAATTTCTTCCTTTGTTGATAATTCATTTCCGGGGGAATAATTTTGCAAGCCAAATAATTAACAATGTCCGCAAACCAAGGGGTATCGACATTGTTAACGGATAGTAAATATTCATCTGGGAATGAATCGTTAATAGGGATATCTTCTTTATCGGAGTCAATAATATTTTTGGGGAGACGAGATAAATGATCCGCTACTAAGTTTTCTGTCCCCTTTTTATCACGGATCTCCAAGTCGAACTCTTGGAGAAGAAGGATCCATCTTATGAGTCTTGGTTTGGCATCCTTCTTTGCCAATAGATATCTTATTGCTGCGTGATCCGTGTATATAATCACTTTCGATCCCACCAAATATGACCGGAATTTGTCTATTGCAAATAGCACGGCCAACAATTCTTTTTCTGTTGTGGCATAATTTACTTGTGCTTCATCTAGTGTCCGACTTGCATAATAAATGGCATGTAATTTCTTGTCCTTCCGCTGTCCCAAAACTGCTCCCACTGCATAGTCACTTGCATCGCACATAATCTCGAAAGGGAGATCCCAATCGGGTGGTTGGACAATAGGAGCGGACACCAATTCCTTTTTTAACCTGTCAAAAGCCTCAAGACAAGAACTATCGAACAAAAATGGAGCATCTTTTAAAAGTAGATTGGTTAAAGGTTTAGAAATTTTAGAAAAATCTTTTATAAATCTCCTGTAAAAACCGGCATGGCCTAAAAAGCTTCTCACACCCTTAACATTGGTGGGTGGAGGTAATTTTTCAATGACTTCAACCTTTGCCCTATCTACTTCAATCCCTTTCTCGGACACCATGTGTCCAAGAACAATTCCTTCATTGACCATGAAATGGCATTTTTCCCAATTAAGAACAAGGTTTACCTCTTCACATCTTTGTAAAACTTTAGATAAATTTTTTAAACATTCATCGTAAGAGGAACCATAAACTGAAAAATCGTCCATAAAGACTTCCATTATATTTTCTATAAAATCTGAAAATATTGCCATCATGCAACGTTGAAAGGTGGCAGGAGCATTACAAAGTCCAAATGGCATTCTCCTATAAGCGAAGGTACCATAAGGACAAGTAAAAGTTGTTTTTTCTTGGTCATCCGGATGTATGGGAATTTGAAAAAATCCGGAGTAACCATCTAAGTAACAAAAATGCGAATGCTTTGCTAACCTTCCAAGCATTTGGATAAGTAGAATTAGGTCCAAGAAATTCATACCTTAGATTCGAAGGGAGAGGTTTTAATTCAACTTGAGGTGCCTTATATACCTCATTGTTAGAAGGCTCCGCTTTAGCTTCTAACTTTTCAAATGTAATGCTTCCTTTCTTTGCTGCAGCGTTAGCATCAAGATACATAGCATAATTTGAAGCATCAACATCGCTATCTAAGAATTTCTCATCTACAAGACATCTTTCAAGCGGGTCCTTAGATTGAGGTTTTTCAAACTCCTTGCTTAAGGATTCCAGCATGTTAATATCGGAGCAAGGGTTCTCAAGATTGGGGTTTTTCATTAATTTTGTCAAATTAAATTCTACCTTCTCATTCTCTACGTTTAAAGAAAGGTTACCATTTCTAACATCTATAATTGCCCCAGCTGTGGCAAGGAATGGTCTACCTAATATAATAGGAATGTGATGGTCCTCTTCCATCTCAAGAACAACAAAATCAACCGGGATGATTAATTTCCCGATTTTACAAGGGACATCTTCCATAATCCCTATTGGATACTTGATTGAGCGATCCGCTAATTGTAATGATATGGTGGTGGGTTTGAGTTCCCCGACACCTATTTTCTTACTAACCGAAAGCGGAATGAGGCTTACACTATCCCCAAGATCAAGCATAGCATTATCTACATCAAATTTCCCTATATTGCAAGGAATAGAAAAAGTACCGGGATCTTTTAATTTGGGAGGCAATTTCCTTTGCAAAACAGCACTTACTTCTCATTTAATGCAACTGTCTCATATTCCTCTAGTTTCCTTTTATTTGAAAGAATATCTTTTAAAAACTTAGCATAAGAGGGCATTTGTTGCAAAGCATCCGTAAAAGGGACATTGATGTAAATAGATTTTAAAACTTCTAAAAATTTTGCAAATTGTTTATCAAGTTTTGCCTTTACCAACCTTTGGGGGTAGGGTATTGGCGGGTCAAAATTTCTAGAAACTTTAAGGGATTCCGTCCCCTTTTCTACTTCTTCATTAGTCTCAACCAACGGTGGGGTTGGACTAGCGTTCTCCTCATTAGATTTGATGATTTTTTTAGGAGGGGGATCTATTAGTTCTTTTCCACTCCTAAGTACTACCGCCTTAGCATCAAAAACGTGCTGTTTCTCTAGCATTTTATTATGGGCGGCTAGACTATCAAACCTACTATTCAAAACTTTAAAGTTTTCCCTAAATTCATTATTAATCTTCTCCTGATTTTTATTATTTTCGACCATATAGTCTATAAGAAGATCTAATTTAGATTTAGGGGGAGGGAAAGAATTATTGTTGAAATTCTTGGGTACAAATCCCGGTGGTTGTGAGGAAGGTTGTGGGTTTAAAACATTATTACTTCTATAGGAAAAATTGGGGTGATTCTTCCATTCGGAATTGTATGTGTTAGAATACATACCCCCTCTTTGTCCATTAGAATTAACAAAATTGACTTGTTCACTAGAATTAGTGTCAAGCAAATCACAACTTTCGCTACTATGTGAGTTTGACCCACATAGTTCACAAATAACGTTAACGTTAGCCACGGAATTTGTATTCAAGTTATCAATCTTCTTAAAAAGCATATCAAATTTCGAAGATAGAAGAGTAACAACATCAACATTAAACTTACCTGCTGTTCCTTGCGGTTGGTCCCTTTCATTAGACCATTGGTAGTGGTTCAAGGCGATGCTCTCGATCAAGTCATATGCCTCATCCACTCCTTTGTTCATTAATGCTCCTCCCGCGGCAGCATCGATGGTCTCTCTAGTCTGGAATGTGAGACCATTGTAGAAGGTGTGCACTATCAACCACTTTTCAAGCCCGTGGTCTGGACACATCTTTAAAAGCTCCTTGAAGCGCTCCCAAGCATCATATAACGACTCATCTCCATCTTGACTGAAATTTGTTATCTTGGTCCGGATCTGAGCGGTCTTGGATGGTGGGAAGAAGCGTCCAAGAAAAGCTTCTTGAACTTGGTCCCAAGTTGTTAATGAATTGTGGGGGACCGCGTTCAACCATTGTTTCGCCTTATCCCTTAGTGAGAATGGGAAAAGGCGCATCCGAATAGCTTCCGGAGTGACACCTATGATTCGGGTGGTGTCACAATATTCCAAGAAGGATTGGATGTGAAGGTGGGGATCTTCAAGTGCCGAGTCACCGAATTGGTTATTCATAACCATGTGCAAAAGTTGTGGCTTGATCTCAAAGTGGGCTGCATCGGCATTTGGCACCACAATTGGTGTCCTAGTTCCCGGGGTACTTGGGTTAACAAACTCCCGAAGGGTTCTAGGTGGTGGCGTGGCAGGTATTCCGTCACCGTCTCCATTTTGGTCACCATTTTGTGCCATTTCTGCTTCTAGGAATTCTCTAAATCTTCTTAACCTTTCGTGAAAGGTCCTTTCTGGCTCCGGATCAAACTCTTCAAGAGGCTTCCGGGCTCTTTTCATATACTCCGAGAGTACCTAAATGAAAAAAAAATTTAAAGACACAAATTCTTTGACGGGATGTTAGATAATCAACAAAAATTAAAAATAAAACTAAAAACTAAAAACAGAAAGCAAAAGAAAAATTTTGAAAGTAAACCGTTGTCCCCGGCAACGGCGCCAAAAACTTGTTAGGTTTATTCCGCAAGTGCACGGGTGTATGTAGTATAGATAGTGCAAGAGCGAGTCGATCCCACGAGGACAACTTTACTTACAAAATATCTTTGCTTAGAATAAGAAAATAAAGAAAAGAAAATGATTGGGGGTTATAAAATTGTTTGTCACTAAACTAGAAATGAAATTGCAATTACTATAACTTAGATAAAAATTCTTATATTTTAAGGAATCCTCGGGATTGGAACATCAACAACATATATTCATCAACTATCCATGCTCTATTTAGATTTAAAGTTTCATTTTAAAACAAGGATGGTATGCTTGGCCTACACTACTTCTCACGATCAAGCAAGTAGCGTTTGTATTCTCATACTAATTATGCCCTATCTCTCGATGGCCCATAATTAGTAAGAATCCATTAAGTTTTCTTTTATGAAAATCAGCATACTTTCCATTCAAGGAGCATCCCTAAGCCATTACACTACTCTCGTGAGTAATGAACTTCGTTCTGACTATATGGATCCGCTAATCAAGGTTCTCCGATCAGTACTTCCCTTGATTAACTAAGATTCATACAAATCATGGACGTCATCATGGTTGTAGGCGTTAGAGTTTGATGTAGTAGAATTGTTTAAGATGAAGAGAAGAATTTCAGAGCATGACTACTTAATAAACATAAATGTTATTGAGTTTCCAACCCCAAGAAAATGGGGGATTACTCACAAGCCATATAAATAACAATAAGAATAAGATAAATAAGAAAAGATAGAAGAAGAGATACTTATTCTGAATTGAAATGAAGATAAAAGACTTGAAAAGAACCTCTGAATATTATTGATAAAGAACTCAGAATATTGCTTAAGAAAAGTTGAATATCTTTCACAAATTCTGAGAATTTATTGATGTTTGAGAGTACAAATTTTCACTATAGTAAGTTTACAATGTTTCTAGATATCTCAATCACTGATTTCTACTTCTATATATAAGCTTTGGAGGAGGGGAGGCAATCTTTCCCGGATGGGTGCTTGGAGAGGTCTTCATTTGAAAAGGCACCTTTTGCTGATTCAGGGGGTGCTCGGCCGAGTCAAGGAAAAGCGCTCGGCCGAGCAAGCTTTTCTTCGAACCTACTGTTTTTCTGTCTTTTATGCTCGGCCGAGTCAAGGGTACTGCTCGGCCGAGCAGACCTTGCTTTGACTGGACTTTTGACTTTTAATGGACTAGCTTATTTCCTTCTTTTCCAAGCGTTCTTCCTTCACAAAGATGATGCCTTAGCTCCCTTTTTCCTCAAGAATGTACTAAAAACCTGTTTGCATCATAGAAACATTCTCCAAGTGCATTATATCAAATAAAGAGTAGAAAATAAGTAATTTAAGTGGAATAAAAGCTAATAAACTATATTTTTAGACCTCAAATGACTATAAAATAGTCATTTATCAGCGGGCTGGCTTGATTCTTAAGCTAGGGTTTCTGCATGGTTTTAAGGAAACCATAAATTACCTATTTTGATGGATTTTGTCATAAATGAGGTATTTCGGGAATCCGGGACAAGTCTTTTTGAGGTTTCTAATTCCTATAAAGTCCTTGTATATTTGGGAAAACCTTAATAAACTCATTTTCAGGTCGGGTACTAACAGTTGGCTATGATGGAAGAGCAAGGAACATCATTCTTAGCACTCTAGACCTCTCCACGCACAATCAAATTGTGAGCGGTGGAACTGCAAAGGAACTATGGGATTCTATTGAAGGATATGTGAATGGAGACAAAGTAAGCAAGGAAAACAAAAGATTTGTGGTACAAAGAAAATTCAACTGCTTCATGAGAAAAGATGGTGAAACCTTGAGACAAACATATGATCGCTTCTGTGCTGTTGTAAACTCTTGTAAATCTCTTTGAACTACTTTTACTAATAAAGAAGTCAATTCTCAATTCTTAGATGCGCTAGGTTCCAGATATGTGCACAAGGCAAGTCATCTGGAAGATTCTGGATTTCTAGATACTTGGCCTCTGCGCAGCTTGTGCGCTAACTTAAAAGTGTATGAGTAAAGCTTGATCGAATCGACGAAACTGAAGGCAAAGGAAAACTTGTTTCCTATGTTGCACAAAAAGAACCTGCGCCTGCTCAAACCTCAGACAAAGTCTCTACTTCCTCTTTACTTGAAATGGATGATGATGATTTCTCTATGTTCGTTAAGCGATTCCAAAATTTAGGAAATTATCTAAACCTGGATCCTCGAGCAAACCACCTGCTAAATACTCTCGTGGCAGAGACTCAAAGAAGGATGAAGAGTTGGTCTGCTACAACTGCAGAAAGCCCGGTCATTTTGCTTCAAAATGTCCCACTCCAAAATATGAGTACATGAAGAGGAATACTGCGCAGAGATCATCAAGGCAGCGCGGAATGATTGCTGAAGAAGACTGCGCAGAGAAGGAACTGAAGACTTGGATAGAGACTGACACTGAAGACAGTGATGATGATAACTCTGAGGATGGACTGCTCTGCTTGATGGCCAATGCTGATGCTGATAGCGATTCAGACAATGATCTCGATGCGGACACAAAGGCTGCGCCAAGGACAATTCAGAAGAAAGGTCCCACTATTACAGAACTGGTGGAAATGGGACGTCTGACTCCAAGCAGACAGAATGGCAAGTACTTGTTTGCCAGAGCAGACCTATCAAAGAAATTTGTAGCTGCGCCTCCGCGCAAAGAATCTCTTGAAATTCCTGCTGAAATTGTAATAGAAAAGAATAACTCTGCTGCTGAGCGCGAGTCTATTTTTCAGCAAGCTGAAAAGGTAATCAAGAAATTTAATTCTATGAAAGAAGTAGTGGACTTATCAATTGGAGAAATTTCATAGCTTAAGACGGGGAAAACTCTTTTAAAATCTGAAATCACCCTCCTTAAGGAGCAGATTATGAGCATGACTCCTTTTACTGAAAAGAACCGTTTCTTGACATATCAAAATGCGATATTTAAAGTAAGAAACGAAGAATTGGCTGCTCAAGTAACTGATCTCACAAAGATCACTGATGAGTGGACCAAATCTCGTGTCACTATGGATCAAATTCTAGAATCCCAAAAAGCCAGTGGAGATAAGGAAGGCTTGGGGTTCTCAACTAGTGATAACTTTAAATGCGCCGTTTGCTCTGAAAGAGAACAGGATTTTACACCCCAACAAACTATTGAAATTCCTAAAGCAAAGCATTCTGCTTCAATGGATAAAGGACAGGAGAAAGTCCAGAGACAAAATTTCTATTATGTCTACCCAAAGAAGCAAACTGGGAAAGCCAAGGGTAAGGCTAAAGTTGAACCTGCGCATGATTTCTCATATTCTGACTATGGCTGTGCTTCAACTTCGAATGTCAAATCTGCGCAAAATGGTCATGCGCATGAAAGCCATGCGCCCCAACGCCAGATGCGCATTCTTAAGAAAAGCGCACCCAAACCTCAGAAAATGATATTTGTCAAAGCAAGTTCATCTGATCCAGTAAAGAATGCTGCGCCAAAGAAAAGTAAAGAGTTTGTAAAAACCCAATCTATAAGTGGCTTTCATCATTGTGTTGTGTGTAATGGTTTAGGTCACAATGCTGCAGAATGCCTTTTGCGATTTGCTCCTAATGCCAAGGGACGTAAAAATCCTAAGGTCAGACAGGAGTGGGTTGTCAAAAGTTGCTAACTCTAGGACCCAAGAATAAAAGGGACCTGCGTCTTTAATGTCTATCTTTCAGGTCTCCTGCTTCACTGCGCACTCTTCACAAGCTAAAGCGCATATATGGTACCTCGACAGTGGATGATCTAGACACATGACTGGAGATGTCACCGCTCTTGAAGATGTGCATGAACGAAGAGGTCCCTCTGTAACTTTTGGAGATAACAACAAAGGGCACATAGTTGGATATGGAAGAATCAGAAAAGATAAAGTGTGCATTGAGAAAGTTGCGCTCGTAGAAGGTCTCAAGCACAACCTGCTCTCCATATCACAATTCTGCGATAAAGGTTTGGAATGCCACTTCACTGCAACGCTCTGCTATATCAAAGATGGCATATCCGGACTAACTTTGCTCACAGGGACTCGTAAGACTAATGTTTACATTATTGATCTTACTGCTATAGATTCTATCACTAATCTCTGTTTTGTAGCAAAGAATGTAAGTGAAAGCAGCTGGCTATGGCATAAGCGCTTAAGTCATTTGAACTTCAAGTATTTGGCTAAGCTAGGAAGGGAAAATCTTCTCAAAGGACTTCCCAAAGTAGCTGACCATCATGACAGAAAATGCGCAGCATGCCAGCTCGGTAAACAACCTAAGCAGTCTTTCTCCAGCAAGATTGCCTCCTCAACTTCCAAATGTTTACAACTGCTTCACATGGACCTATTTGGACCGGTCACCACCGCAAGCATTGGAGGAAACAAATATACTTTAGTTGTGGTGGATGACTACTCAAGATACACGTGGGTCAAAATGATGATATCCAAAGATGACTGCTATGATATCTTGACTATGCTATTTCGAAAGCTCCAAACTCAAAAGGAAGACGACATCGTGAGCGTTAGATCAGACAACGGAACTGAATTCAAGAATAATGGTATTGCTAAATAATGCGATAACCATGGAATTGATCACAATTTCTCTGCTGCTGGAGTTCCTCAACAAAATGGCATTGTGGAAAGAAAGAATCGTACGTTGATTGAGGCTGGAAAAACAATGATAGCAGAAGCTAAGCTTCCAAAGTATTTATGGGGAGAAGCTGTCAACACTACGTGCTTTACTTAGACTAGATCCCTCATCAACAAAGCCTACAACAAGACTCCATATGAGCTATGGAGAGGAAGAGCACCCAACATTGCTTTCTTCAAGATTTTTGGCTGCAAATGCTATATCCTCTACAATGGCAAAGATCATAGAGCATAGAGGTAAATTCGATGCCAAAGCAGATGAAGGTATTTTCGTTGGGTATGCCAAACATTCTAAAGATTTTCGTGTTTTTAATAGAACTACTCTAGTAATTGTAGAATCTGTACATGTTACTTTTGATGAACATTCTCTCCTTGAGCCACATTTGGCTCCAAATGATTCTGGTGATTCTACTGAGAATGTTGAGACAGGTACGCAGCCTCAAACTGCATCTGAGCAGAATGATAATCAAGAAGATCAAAATTAGAATCAAGCAAGTCCATCGCATGCGCATACACCCGATGCTGCGCCAGAAGTAGCAACTCCTGATACGCAAACACCTCCTCCTGCGCATAATGTTTCTCCGCTTCAGCAAATGACCTTGATGCTGGAACAAATGAAGTACCCATTGAAGATCTTCGTAGTCCTACCACTCAACCTAACTTACCTCCCGAGGTTCGTGAAGTTAGAGATCATCCAACTTTAAAAATCATTGGTGATCTCAATGTAGGGGTTCGTACTAGGAGAGCATCAAACTTTGATGATGAATATCACTCCTTTATCTCTCAAATCGAACCAAAGAAGATTGATGAAGCACTCCAAGATTCAAACTGGGTTACTGCTATGCAAGAAGAGCTTAACCAATTTGAGCACTGCAAGGTTTGGACCTTAGTACCCAGACCTCATAATCAAGGCGTTATTGGTACAAAATGGGTGTTCAGAAACAAGATGGATAAGAATGGAAGCATCACCAGGAACAAAGCTAGGTTGGTTGCGCAAGGCTATAGGCAAGAAGAAGGAATCGACTATGATGAAACTTTTGCGCCTGTGGCAAGACTAGAAGCTATCAGAATTTTCTTAGCTTATGCCTCTCACAAGAAATTCAAGCTTTATCAAATGGATGTAAAGAGCGCATTTCTCAACGGTGAACTCCAAGAGACGGTCTACGTAGCACAACCACCTGGATTTGAAGATAGCAGATTTCCAAATCATGTCTTCAATCTTCAAAAAGCTTTGTATGGACTTAAGCAAGCTCCAAGAGCATGGTACGATATGCTATCAAAATTCCTGCTAGAGAAAGGCTTCAAGCGCGGTAAAATCGATACAACTCTTTTTATTGCTAAGTATAATGATCATTCTTTACTTGTTCAAATTTATTTCGATGATATTATATTTGGTTCTACTAATGAGTTACTTTTTAAGCGCTTTGAAAAGCTCATGAAAAGCAAGTTTGAAATGAGCATGATGGGAGAACTCACATTCTTCCTCAGACTTCAAATCAAGCAATTGAATGATGGCATCTTCATAAATTAAGCCAAGTACACAAGAGACCTAATCAAGAAATTTGAACTTGAGAATGCTAAAGCATACGACACTCCAATGGCCATGGGCAATAAGCTAGACAAAGACTTAAAAGGTAAGAAAGTGGATCAAACTTTATATCGAGGTATGATTGGCTCTCTCCTTTATCTTACTGCTAGTAGGCCAGATATTATGTTTAGTGTTTGTGTCTGTGCGCGCTATCAAGCGGACCCTAGAGAAGCGCACTTAACTGCTGTTAAACGCATTATTCGTTATCTTTCTGGAACTATTAACCTTGGACTTTGGTACACCAAAGATTCAAATTTCGATTTGCTAGGTTATTCAGATGCAGATTACGCAGCATGCTCAATCGACAGGAAGAGCACAAGTGGAACTTGTCATTTCCTTGGAAATCGACTTGTTGCATGGGCAAGCAAGAAGCAAGCTGCTGTGTCCATCTCCACTACAGAAGCTGAATACATTCCTGCTGGGAGCTGCTGCTGCCAAATCCTATGGATGAAGCAACAATTGGTGGACTATGGAATTCATGAAGCAAACTGCCCAATATTCTACGATAATATGTCCACCATAGCTGTCTCCAACAATCCTGTCATGCATTCAAAGACAAAGCACATCGACATCAAATATCACTTTCTCAAGGACCACGTGGAAAAAGGAAACATTCATTTAGAGCACGTGGGCACAGATAATCAAATTGCTGATATTCTTACAAAGGCTCTTGACGCAAAGAGATTTGTATTCTTGAGAGGAGAAATGGGTATGCTTGAACTTAGCTAACCTGTCCATATGATTTTTTAATACTAATAATCTTGTGTTTGCTTGATAAAAAGTTCATCATAGGTCAAGATCCATGCTTCTGCGCAACCTCTGCGCAGTACTTCATTTGCGCATGACACTAATGTTAATTTGTTTTAAGAATCCATTGCGCTATTCTAAGCTCTGCGCATGATTTTAACATGCGCACACTTCGTGGATCGCAGGTAAGTCTTCTATTTCTTAGAAATTGCACTTAGGTCCCTGACTGAAAAGTCAACGCTTAGTTCACAAGGGTACTTGTGCAATTAAAATTTTCCCTCGCCTTATGTTTGAAATTTCTTGGGAAATTACACCTTTACCCCTGCACTTGTCCCATTATCATTTAATGCATACGGCCATTAATGATAGCGCCTGTTAGAATTCCTGATCAACATTTATGAGGGAGTTGATATAACTGTGACCTGCCTAGACCTACTCACACACGCGCGCGTCAGGTCTGCGCACGCGCGTTCCCTATTCGGCCACGTCGCTTTGCTATCGTGCGCCTCTGTGTTTTTTACCAAATTCGCCGTCTTTCACCAAACCGCCTCACTGACGTCATGCGCCTTTTCCCTTTTCAGTATAAATCCCCTTTGACTCTTCTTTTTCTCTCTTTCCCGCTCTCTTCTCTTTCACAAATTCAACTTTTTCTCTCCTCTGCAACCTATTCTCCACCTCCCAATCATTTCCTTTTCTTCTCTCCTTGACTTTTCTCTCAATCCCTGCAAAACTCTTCTCTCTCTTCCTCTTTTCAAAAACCCTAGTTCCATTTAAAATGGCTCCCCGAAAATCAAAAGCTAAGATAGTTGGTGAGGTCCATGAACCTGTTGAAGAGGTTCCTCCTCCAGAAGCTAAGACTGTTGACGACATGGTAACAATTTCTTACCTTTGAACTCATTTTCAGTCAATCCGCCATTGTTAATTCTCGAGATCTTAAAACTCCCTTTTTCGATTTTGCTCTTATCTGTTAATCATTTTTAAAATCATCTGTTGTTTTGAGTTCGTCTCTCTCTCTGATCTACCTTTGTATGTCCTTTATTTCATGATCAGTACTGTTTTCATATGTTTTCTGCAAAAAATTTCGTTCGAACACCACCAAGGCAGTCGAACAGTTATTCTCGATTTCTGGGCTTAATGTTTTGTTTTTGGAAATCTTGTTTTCTTAGTTGTTTTTCGTCTCTGAAATGCGGTTGTTTCAATATGTTTTTTGTCCTTTTTAGTCAAACTTTGATTTTTGGTGTTCTTGGTGTTCTTCGTGTTCATATTTTATTATTCCGTGTTCCTCAAGTTCTTATTTTTTTTTTATTTGGGTCTCCTAATATTTCTAAGTGTTTGCATTTTTGCGCATATCTTTTACATTCGTTCCCTATGGAGATGCTGCGCATACGTGTCTCTGCGCATGCGCTTCTCTCCATGTGTGATTCTTGTCTAAACTATTTCTTATTTTGCACAGAATTCTTTCTATTTCCTACAAGGCTGGGAACTAGATCTTGCTGCGCTACACAAAGACGCTGTGGGACGCAGAATAGTTCATCTTATGGATTCTTCCGGCATCTTACCTCTCTTTACACTGGCTCAGGATTTCTATGTCCCCTCTCTTGTAGACGAGTTCTTTGAGAACGCAGAGAGAGTCACCATGACGCACAAGCAAACTCGAGCGAAGATTGATGTTATCCGCTCAGTTGTTCGAAATTATTCAGTGCGCATTGTTCCTGTGTCACTTAAAAAGCTTTGTGGATTTAAAGTTGATGATGCGCCAGAAGCCTATTCTGAAGCTAAACAAAACAAGCTTGCGCAGAAACTGGTTGGGGAACCCTCTCTTGTGAAGAAATGGAGCGTTCGTGATCGCAAGGAATTTGGTGAGGTGATGTATCACCTGTGCACCATTATTGGCGACTCAGTAAACTGTAAGAATGGAAATAAGGGCAAGTTCATTTCCAAGCAGTGGGCTTATTGCGCTGCGGTTTATAATGGCGATGCTCTAGACTGGTCCTCTGTTCTTTTTTACGAGCTATGGGATGCATCAGAGAGCTATGACAAGCGCATGGACAAGAAAGTAGCCAAGTACAGAACTCACTGTAGGCTAGTATCCAAGTTTCTGATGAACGTCTCTGAGCTGCGCACCTTCGTGCAGAAACGTCCTGATCTCAAAGTTCCGTGTCCAAGACCTATTCCATCTCTCACCTCTACTCCCTACGCAATGAAATTGGTCGCAGTGATTATCGCAAGATCTGGAACAAGGACGCCAGCCCAGATAAGGAAGATTGGGTTGATAGTGATGATGATGTTGAAGCCCCTCAACCCAAAGCAAAGAACATTGCCGCGCAGCATTCAAAGGCCACTACGCCTACTGAACCTGAAACTGCTGCTGCGCAGGCAAAGCGCAAAGGCAAAGGTATTGCAGATCCTGCGCCAGAAAAGGTGAAGGAAATCCCAAATATCAGATCAACTGCTGGCATTAAAATTGGATCTGATTTACCGCCCCCTGCTCCCAAGCCTTCAAAGAAGCGCAAAGATCCTCCTGCGCCTGCTCCCTCTCCTGCTAAAACCAAGAAAAAGTCTGCATTTACCAGACTGCTGCTGATGCTGCGGATGATACCGCGCAGGGGGAGCAAGATCCAAAGGCTGCTGAAGCACCTCCTGCTCAGGGTACAGGAGATAGTGATGATTGGATGGATGAAGCTTTTCCCGTCTCCGGTACGCCTGCCAAGACCGCTGCTACTGCACCTGCTAAGGATGATCCTCCTCGAACTCCGCGCAAGAAACAAGTTGTGCGCAGCACTGCGAAGGGACAGCCAAAAGCTGCGGCTCCTCCTTGTCCTGAACCATCCTCAAGTGCCTTTCAACGCCTCAATATTCCGGTTGGAAATACTCAACCTGGCACCTCTGTTCTTCATGATGATTTGGACTTAGAAGATGAGGATGCAGATGAAGTTACCAAGTCTGCGTAGGGCGAGGATGCTGCGCAGCAAGCTGCTGTTGATCCTCATGAAGGTGAAAACGATGGAGATGTGCACACAACTGATACAAATAGCAGCAGCACGCATTCTTCTACGTATAGGTCTCCTACTGCTGATCCTATTCATCTCTCTCCCAAATAACCTTCTCCAACGCACTCTCATCCCAAAGTTTCTCCTCCTCCAGCTCAAGCTATTCCTTCCTTCCCTACAGTATCTACTTCCTCTCTATCTTCCTCTGCTGATCTGCGCCAAATTCTCCAGGCTCTTAATACTATTCAAGTCAACCAGGTTGCTGCCCAGTCCCAAATGACTCAGCTGATTACTGCGCAGACAGCTATCCAAGAGCAACTTGATGCGCAGCGTTTAGAGATTGCTGCCATTAAGGGGGAGAATGTTTCAAAGGAAAGTACCTCCGCAGGCCCCTCTGCGCAGCGCGTCCCTAATGCTTTAGACCAAATGGTCCTGGACTCATTGAAGTCAATAGCTGGGATGCTTGAAAACATCTGCACCTATACCGCTATCAATGATGGGTTTATAGGACTGCTTAAGCTTCTGCGCAAGAGCTTGGCCGATGGGTTGCATGAAGGGTTTGCTGGGATGGAAGCAATAATGTTGGAGAGATTGAAACAAGGTGGTCCCGCGCATGCCAATGCGCTTAATATGAAAAGTGTCAGGGAGTGCATAACTCAAGCGATGACTGATTTCGCTGATGGGTTCAACGCTAGGATGGATCAAACCATGTTCGATATTCAAGCCAGCGTGAACACTCAGCGCCTCCACACTGACCAAAGACTCGAACCAACACAGGCCACCGTCATCAACACTATTAAAGCTGCTGAGCAGTCTTATTTCAATCAGATGACGGGACATCAAGTGCAGTACAGAGCCAACTTTCTAGAGCTGCGAGAAAACAACAGAGATATGCGCAGAGGAATGGCTACCTATGTCGGTGAGGCTGTGGCGTTCAGAGAAAGATTTCAAGAACTGAAGATTGAACTTATGAATAAGTTCAACAGTCTGCAGAATGAGCTGCGCGAAGCCTTGCACCGGATCAACATAGACTAGGCTCTATGTAAATTTTTCTTTTTGCGCAAAGTATTTCTTTTTGTGCGCATTTTGTTTTTCTTATTCAAACTTGTAATCTGCAACTCTTTACACTTCAAGTTTTAATGAGAAAAATCGCATCATGTGTTTCCAAAACCTTGTTCAATTCAAACTCTTTGTTTGTGGAACAATGATTGCATTATTTCAACCCATGCGCATAATCTTAACTGCTCATACTCTCAACGCATAATGTTTAAACATTCAGTTTAAACGCATACTTAAATCTAAAACTCATATTATTTGTATGCGCTGAATGACATTTCTGTCTTTCCCTTTTTCATAAGCTAATCTTTTGGATAGACTAGAAATCTATGACATTGGCTAGTGTGTGCATTGACTTGAGGCATGATTTGCCAATCACATCTTTATGGACATGTTATTATCAAGTACAATGAATTGCCTTTGTTATAGTAGGTAATGGCATCAATCATTTAGGGGGAGATTGTTGGGTATGCTTACCTCTTAACCCTCCTATTTGTTAGAATTGATTGATACCATCAGCTATTAATATTTTATGGACTTTAGGACCCTATGTAAGAAGTTTTATAACTTAAATTTTTAGCTTAGTCCATTTTACAGTATAGGCTTAGAATATAGAACTTGGAGCGAAAATGAATGAAGATCCAAGTGTCAGTGGTCACTGCGCAGGACTACTCTGCGCAGGACACCACTACGCAGGTATATCCTGCGCAGCATTCTTCCTCTGTTCAATTCATTCAGATCACCTAACTTGGAAAACGCTTTGAAGATGTACGCTTTTAAAAGTGATGAGGTGTGCACAAACGACAAAATAAGCACACTCAGCAAAACCATTGGTGGAGACTTGCTTCAAAGAAATATCTCAAGCGAAGACAACTGTCAACATTCTAGAAGAAGCTTTTGAATTTGGTCTTCATGCTCAGTCTCCAACGGCTCTATATACCTGCGCACCAATCATATTGTGCCAGGTCATCATCTTTGATCAGAGCCCCAACGGCTATAAAGGACACCTGCGCACTAATCATATTGTGCCAGCTCATCGTCCTTACTCAGAGCTCCAACGGCTAATTTTAAGCTCTCTGCTATAAATAGCCAGCTCATCTTCATTTCCAAGTTGCTAGAGTTTTTGCTTTCTAATATCCTTGAAGTTCTGAAGATTGCTGCTTACTATTCACAGATTCAAGATCAACCTTCAAACCTTCATACCTTCAAACTCCTACCCAGATCCTAAGCCTTAAATCACCAGAATTCTTCGTGCTCTTCATCTCATAGATTCATAGAGCCCAGAATTTCTGAACACACACACACCTCTTGAAGCTTTGATCATTTAGATCTTACTTCTTGAGATACACCGGTTTAGTCTAGGATTTGTTCTTCATAGATCATAGATCTTTGAGATTGGTTGTTTTTCATTGTTGTATCTTGTAACTCTCTCATATAATAAGATCTCCATTAGAAAATCCAAGACTAACCATCTTAGTAGAGGACGTAGATCTTTCATTGATCGAACCTCTCCAAATAGCTTGTTCTTTATTCTCGCTATTTACTTCCTGCTTAATCATTTATGAATTACTGCTTTGTTTGATCTTATCAGATTGCTGCTATTTCTGCTGTGTTTGTTATTGCTTATTGCCTTAAAACATTTTATCCAACTCTTTAAGCCAAAACTTAGAGCGTGCGTTTTTATCCTTGCGCAGCTTTTTGATAAACGACTATTTTATAGTCTTTTATGATATATTTTACATACTTTTTTATCCCAATTCCTAGCTTTATTTAGTCAATTTTTTATCTCTATTTACATCTTTTATTTGGATATGATGCTTGGTGTTACTTTGTGGTTAAAACAGGTCTTTCGGGTTAAAATATGACTCATATAGTGAATCGGAGCAAAAAGGTTGAAGATGGAACAATTTAACCAAGTCAAACCAGCCCGGACCATGTTCAAGACCCGCCCAGGTGCTCGGCCGAGCACCACCCTTGACTCGGCCGAGCATAGGGAATCAGAAAGGCAGATTTATTTTCAAAGGCTTGCTCGGCCGAGCACTTTTTCTTGACTCGGCCGAGCACCCCCTGTTCAGCAACTTTTCAGATTTCTCCAAAAGGCACCTTTTCAAGAAACCTTCCGGGAAAAAGCACATCTCTTCCTCCATGACCTATATAAAAGACTAGAAACCAGTAGTTTAAAGAGGGAGAGAATTTATTGTATCATTACTCTACTAAATTTTAGTCTCAAATATTATTATTTTATATCTTTTTGGAGGTGTTCTTGAGGAAAAGCAATAAATATTCTTACAGAGTTATTCTCAGCCCTTTGTCTTCATCCAAATCTGAATAAGTGTTTCTCATCTCTCCTTATTATTTTTATCTTGTTCATGTTTTGATTTCACAAATGGCTTGTGAGTAATTCTCCCTTTTTCTCGGGGTTGGAATTCAACACCATATGTTCATCAACTTTAATTATGCTCTATTTTTATTCTCTACATCTTAAACAATCTCTTCATATTGTACTAAAATGCCTACAACCATGATGAGCTTCATGATTTGTATGAATCTTAGTTAGTCAAGAGATGGAGCGAGAGTGGAATCTTGACTAACGGAACCATATGAATAGACTGGGTTTCATTAATCACGAGAGTAGGTTAATGGTCTAGGGGTGCTCCTTGAGTGGAAGTACGTGGATTTTTCATGAACTTAATGGGTTTTTACTAATGTACAGAACCCTCGAGAGAAAGGCCGTGTTAGTATTAAAATACATTTGTTACTTAGCTTGACCAATGAGAAAGTAACATGAATAGCGTACCATCCTTGTTAAAAAATGAACATTTAATCAAAAGAGCATGATTAACTTGGTGAACGTTTGATTGTTCGAATCCCAATCCCGGGAAGTATTTCTTCATAAGAGTTTTCATTCAAAGTTAGAGTATTTTGCAATATATATCTAGTTCAGTGACAAAACAATTTTATAACCCCCAATCATTTTCTTTTCTTTAATTTCTTATTCAAAGCAAAACATTTTTATAAGTAAGTTGTCCTCGTGGGATCGACTCGCTCTTGCACTATCTATACTACATACACCGTGCACTTGCGGAATAAACCTAACGAGTTTTTGGCGCCGCTGCCGGGGACAACGGTTTACTTTCTGAATTTTTTGCTTTGTGTTTTTAAGTCTTTAGTTTTAATTTTATTTATTTTTATTATTTAACATCCCTTCGAAGAATTTGTGTCTTTGAATTTTTTTTTTCTTTAGGTACTCTCGGAGTATATGAAAAGAGCCCGAATCATACTTGAAGAGTTTGATCCGGAACCTGAAAGAACCTTTCACGAAAGGTTAAGAAGACTTAGAGAAGTGCTAGAAGGAAACATGGCACAGAACGGAGAAGGAGATCCCGCTAGACCCCTACCTAGGACCCTTCGGGACTTTGTCAATCCAAGTACCTCGGGGACTAGGACACCCATCATCATACCAAATGCCGACGCAGCCCACTTTGAGATCAACCCACAACTTTTGCATATGGTTATGAATAACCAATTCGGTGGCTCGGCACTTGAAGATCCCCACCTTCACATCCAATCCTTCTGGGAGTATTGTGACACCACCCGAGTTCTCGGTGTCACTCCGGAGGCTATTCGGATGCGCCTTTTCCCATTCTCATTAAGGGATAAGGCGAAACAATGGTTGAACTCGGTCCCCCACGATTCATTAACAACTTGGGACCAAGTTCAGGAAGCTTTCCTTGGGCGTTTCTTCCCTCCAAGCAAGACCGCCCAAATCTGGACTAAGATCACAAATTTTAGTCAAAACGGAAATGAGTCACTCTATGATGCTTGGGAACGTTATAAGGAACTCTTGAGAATGTACCCTCACCACGGGCTGGAAAAGTGGTTGATCGTGCACACATTTTACAATGGTCTCATGTTCAAGACAAGGGAGACTATTGATGCTGCCGCTGGAGGAGCGCTTATGAACAAAGGAGTAGACGAAGCACACGACTTGATCGAGAACATAGCATTGAACCATTATCAATGGTCCAATGAGAGGGAGCTACCGCAAGGAACTCCAGGTAAGTACACTATCGATGCTGTTACTCTTCTTTCTTCTAAGGTTGACACGATTCTAAAAAAATTTGAAAATATTAATATGAATCCCGTGGCCAATGTGAACGTTTTTTGTGAACTATGTGGGTCTAACTCACATAGTACCCAAGGTTGTGAATTGCTTGACACTACCCCTAGTGAGCAAGCAAATTTTGCAAACTCTTATGGGAAAAATGGGGGTATGTATTCAAATACATTTAATCCCGAATGGAAAAATCACCCCAATTTTTCCTATAAGAGCAATAATGTTTTAAACACTCAACCTTCTTCTAATCAAGCACCAGGATTCACATCAAATTTCAACAATAATTCTTTCCCTCCCCCTAAATCAAAGTTAGATCTTATAATGGACTTCATGGTCGAAAATAAAAATACACAAGATAAGATCAACAATGAAGTTATGGAAAGTTTAAAGGCATTAAATAGCAGGTTCGATAATCTAGCCGCTCATAGTAAAATGCTAGAGAACCAAATTGCTCAACAAGCCAATGCTTCGTCTAGACCACAAGGGAGCCTTCCCGGTCAAACGCAAAGGCCTAATGAGCATGCTAATGCGATAAATAGCGGGAGTGAAAAAGAAGAAAACCTTAGTGATAAGAACCATAGTCCGACTCCTCAAATTTTTAAAACTAATAAGGAAGTTGAGAAGGGGACGGAATCCCCGAAACCATCTAGGAATTTTGATCCGCCAATACCTTACCCTCAAAGGTTGGCGAGGGCAAATCTCGATAAACAATTTTTAAAAATTTTAGAAGTTTTAAAATCAATTTACATCAATGTTCCTTTTATTGATGTTTTAAAACAAATGCCCTCTTACACAAAATTTTTAAAAGAAATTCTTTCAAATAAGAGGAGACTTGAGGAGTTTGAGTCTGTTGCACTAACGGAAGAGGTAAGTGCCGTTTTACAAAGTAAACTACCTCCAAAATTAAAAGATCCCGGCACTTTCTCTATCCCTTACAACATAGGTAATTTCAATGTTGAGAACGGATTACTCGATCTTGGGGCAAGTGTTAGCCTCATTCCGCTATCAGTTAGTAAGAGAATAGGTGTGGGGGAAATCAAACCCACCACAATAACTTTACAATTAGCGGACCGTTCCATTAAGACTCCGGTAGGTATTATGGAAGACATCCCTTGTCGAGTTGGGAAATTAACAATCCCGGTCGACTTTTTAGTTCTTGAGATGGAAGAAGACAATAACATTCCCGTTATCTTAGGTAGACCATTTCTTGCCACCGCGGGGGCAATCATTGATGTTAAAAATGGTAAACTTTCTTTAAACGTAGGGAATGAGAAAGTGAATTTTAAATTAATAAAAAATCCAAATCTTAAGAACCCTTGCTCTGGTGTTAACATGTTAGAATCTATGAGCAAGGAATGTGAAATTAGAAATAAGTGCCCTACTAGAGACAAGATTGAAAAATCCATGCCAAAGGGTAAGATACCAAAGAAGGAAAGCAAACCGGGGTGTCGTATGTGCATAGATAGCAGAAGCTCAATCATTCCAATGGGCATGGAATGGCGGATTGTCAAAGACAATAGGCCGTCACGATACCATTCATTAGCCATTCCAATTATAAGAAAGGGGTCGAGCTAATGACCTTAAACAAGCATCATCGGGATGGTAACCGATGGATTATTTTTTTTTGTTTTTATATATTATTATTTTACTCTTCTTATTCTTCTCCTCCCCAAGTTTTTCTTTTTAAAGTTGTCCTATTTTAAAACATTGAGGACAATGTTTGATTTAAGTGTGGGGGAGGGGGTAGAATCTCTTTCTTTTTGTCTCAAAAAAAAATAAAATAATAATAATAATTCTCTTTTTATCATCATCAAATTATCCTTATAAAACTTTTTCTTATTTATTTCTTTAGAAACTTTTATCTTTTGAGAATTTTGATAAAAAGAAGTTAGGAATATATTGGGAATAAATGAAATTATTTATGTATAAGTATAAAATTTATAAACTTTATTAAGTACAAGCATTACTTTTTTTTAATGATTTTTGGGTCATTTAAGTTAGGTTACATTAACTTGTGAAAATTTTAAAAACATTCTTGTTTATACATCACAAAAACCTTTATTTTTGCTCCTTTTAAGATATGAATGATTGTTATGCATTCCCGAATCACAAAAACCTTCACCTAAAACCATCTTTCCATTTCCACTTTCAAGGCTATTAATCAACTTAAATCTCTTGTGAATTGCCCACTCGAATATCTAAATGAATAAATCATTATAGTGTGGAACAATTCAAGTCAAGATATTCAATTGCCACGTATAACTAATATAATCTCTAGCCTTTTCCACTACCATCCTCCGCCTCCATTTTTGTGATTCAAGGTGCATAACAACTTATGAGTATCTTAGTTAAGGAATAAAATTCATTGTTAAATGATGAATACCAAGCATGAAGCAAATCTTCACAAAGCACTCTAAAGAGTGAATTTATTTCAAAACCTTACTTGTGATCCAAAAGTTCATTTGGCTATTTCAATATGCTTTTACTTAATGAATTTTATTCTTGCTATATGAAACTTATAATTTTCTATCTATTTCCCAATATAATCCTAGTTTCTATTGAGCAAAATTCTTGAATTATAGAAGGGACGGAAAAATAAGTGTGAAGAAATTTTATCAAGGCAATACATTATTTTTAAAAGAGAGCGTGTTATTTCTTTTACTTATTCTTGTATGGTCATTTATTCTTCTCTTCCCTTTTTCCAATTTCTAACTTGCTTAGGGACAAGCAAGGTTTAAGTGTGGGGGAGTTGATAAACGACTATTTTATAGTCTTTTATGATATATTTTACATACTTTTTTATCCCAATTCCTAGCTTTATTTAGTCAATTTTTTATCTCTATTTACATCTTTTATTTGGATATGATGCTTGGTGTTACTTTGTGGTTAAAACAGGCCTTCCGGGTTAAAATATGACTCATATAGTGAATCAGAGCAAAGAGGTTGAAGATGGAACAATTTAACCAAGTCAAACCAGCCCGGACCATGTTCAAGACCCGCCCAGGTGCTCGGCCGAGCACCACCCTTGACTCGGCCGAGCATAGGGAATCAGAAAGGCAGATTTATTTTCAAAGGCTTGCTCGGCCGAGCACTTTTTCTTGACTCGGCCGAGCACCCCCTGTTCAGCAACTTTTCAGATTTCTCCAAAAGGCACCTTTTCAAGAAACCTTCCGGGAAAAAGCACATCTCTTCCTCCATGGCCTATATAAAAGACTAGAAACCAGTAGTTTAAAGAGGGAGAGAATTTATTGTAACATTACTCTACTAAATTTTAGTCTCAAATATTATTATTTTATATCTTTTTGGAGGTGTTCTTGAGGAAAAGCAATAAATATTCTTACAGAGTTATTCTCAGCCCTTTGTCTTCATCCAAATCTGAATAAATGTTTCTCATCTCTCCTTATTATTTTTATCTTGTTCATGTTTTGATTTCACAAATGGCTTGTGAGTAATTCTCCCTTTTTCTCGGGGTTGGAATTCAACACCATATGTTCATCAACTTTAATTATGCTCTATTTTTATTCTCTTCATCTTAAACAATCTCTTCATATTGTACTAAAACGCCTACAACCATGATGAGCTCCATGATTTGTATGAATCTTAGTTAGTCAAGAGATGGAGCGAGAGTGGAATCTTGACTAACGGAACCATATGAATAGACTGGGTTTCATTAATCACGAGAGTAGGTTAATGGCCTAGGGGTGCTCCTTGAGTGGAAGTACGTGGATTTTTCATGAACTTAATGGGTTTTTACTAATGTATGGAACCCTCGAGAGAAAGGCCGTGTTAGTATTAAAATACATTTGTTACTTAGCTTGACCAATGAGAAAGTAACATGAATAGCGTACCATCCTTGTTAAAAAATGAACATTTAATCAAAAGAGCATGATTAACTTGGTGAACGTTTGATTGTTCGAATCCCAATCTCGGGAAGTATTTCTTCATAAGAGTTTTCATTCAAAGTTAGAGTATTTTGCAATATATATCTAGTTCAGTGACAAAACAATTTTATAACCCCCAATCATTTTCTTTTCTTTAATTTCTTATTCAAAGCAAAACATTTTTATAAGTAAGTTGTCCTCGTGGGATCGACTCGCTCTTGCACTATCTATACTACATACACCCGTGCACTTGCGGAATAAACCTAACACTTTTTCCTGCGCAGGTGCTGCTTAAACTTCCGCTGTGCATTTCACACTCTCTCTGCGCGCTATACTTAGCTTATTTGAGAACTGTGCGCATAAGCCATTGATTTGCAAAAGGTTTTGAAAAGAATTTTAAAACGCTATTCCCCCCCCCCCCTCTAGCATTTTTCATACCCTTGTTGCCCCTTTGGGACCAACAGGCTCCGTCTGCCTATATGTGATATTGTTGTGTTGCTTGATGGAAAGGTGGTGATTTTTCGGTTCACCATGGACCAAGTTGTTGTCATTGAACTGTAATTGTTTGACTCTATGGGATGCAGGCGTAGTTGACGGCAGATCACTTTCTGCTAGGGATGAAGTGCCTTGAGTCGCAGATGCTGTTGACCTTGTGGTGGTACCTGTTAAGTGTGTGCTCTGCAGGTATATGTGCTTGTGGAGGAAAATGCATAAAGTGTGAAAATTGAGCGAAATCGTGCTTGTGGTGTGCTGTGATTTTGAAGCACTTTTGCATGAGGGAGAAGTAAAGTGATTTTGTGTGTGAAGTGATTTTTGAAAGCAGAGATTTGCTTGAGATAGATGAATGATGTCCATACCTTTACTTACCATTATCGTTGGATGGATTCGTGATGTTGTGGTAGATGCTTCGGCGGAGAGTGTCGCTGCCTTTGATGATGAATTCACTTTTGATGGAGTGTCAGTGGGACAGTATTCTGGGTGATGGGTTGGTTGTGCCAAAAGGCTGCCTACGTATCCCTTTAAGAGAATCAGACCAGCGTAGTTCAAGGATGATGGAGAATGCTGGGGGAGAATGCTAGGAGCAAAGCAAAAAGGAAACACATAATTTTGCGCAAGAAAAAAATAAAAGAAAATACAACTTTTTTTTTAAATTAGAAAGAAAAGAATATGCACACACGTGAGAAAAAGATTTTTTTTTTTAGTTCGTGGGTGAACCATTTTAACCATTGTGTGTTTGTAAAGCCAACCCAAGATCAAGTCATGTTCGATCGAAGTCCGGATTGCCTCTCTTGAATGTTATCGCCGCGGTGTCCAATGAAAATTGATGTCTATCCCCAAGAGATTTGTTGTTTATGGGGCTTCAAAAGGACTATTGATGCTGAGATGCCAAGGGGTTGCTGATTGTAAAGCCCCTCGAATGCTGAACTTTGAGTGGCTTATGAAGCCCCAAGATGAATCAACTCTTAGCCCATTCAAATAAACTGTCTTTTGTTGTCGACGTGGGCAGGCCCCAAGAGAAGATCATTGATACCAAGCTTTGAGATATTGTTAAGCCCCAAATGTCATGTGGGCTTCGAGATGGCGGGATGTGAAGACCTTTCGATGTGAAGCCCCAAATCGGCTTAGCTTTGTATTGAGAGCGGATGCCACATCGGGTAGGACTCTTGAAGGCGATCTCCTTCTTTCTCTTGCTTAGAGATGGATGGCCCTTTTGTGGTTAGCACCCAAGTGGTGGAAGGCCCATGTTGAGAATGCAGTAGGGTCTTTGGGAAATGTCTCGTGGGAGATGGTGATGTTGTTGCTGATGATAAGGTCTTGGTGTGATAAAGTCTCGAACGGTATGTTTGCTTGAGTCTTCTTGAGTTGAACCGACGGCGGATCTTCGGATGCAGCCTGTGCTTTTGATCTTGGAGAAGGGGGTGTTGTATTGCAGAAATATTGGGATTGGCCGTAACTCTGCTTATAGAGTTAACATATTGGCATTGCCTGCTATAACTCAGCCGGGTGAGTCTAGCATATTGAATCTTTTTCCTTTTCTCTAAGACTTCCTTCATAATCTCGCTGTGAGTTCTAACAAGAATCATCAAATTCATTCATATCATCGGAGCCTTCATTTAAAACCAAGAGGCCTTTTGAATGGAAGTGTTGAGGGACCATTGAAGTTTGATCCCTTTCATATAAGACTTTTCCACATTGCATTGCTTGAGCGTTGTTGTCCCAAAAGACTGTCGGTTGCGAAGCCCCAATATTTCCCTTTGCTTGTATCACTGTAATGCCGTAGCCCCAAAGATTGTAGATTGCGAAGCCTCTTGAGACCTTCGGTGCCGAATTGAGGAAGCTTCCAATGTTGCACATGACTCCGCCGGGGACACTGAAGTGAATTTCTTCTTGCCGAGGGAGCCTTTAAAACTTGATCGTACCCCTTAGAGTGACACCATTAATTAGGAGTGGAGCGAGAAGGGCCTATCCTTGATCGGGGGAACAAGTATGAGCATACATGAGAAGAAGGTGCTTCTCGACATTCCTTTTGAGAGACTTTAAGGATAGCCTCACACATCTTTCTTGATCGTAGCCCCTAGGGCTCATTAAGTCACGCCCCGGAAATTCCAAAAATCCATAAACATAAAATTTACATAATGTACATCTCCAAAATGCAAAATACCAAACCGGGCGCGTGAATTCAACTATAAACCAATATCAACAAACAATACCTCAACGAGATTATAACTCGGAGACTAGAAACAAACGCGGAAGCAAGAACAACTGTTAATAATATAAATTCCCAAAGGACAACAGTATATACATAACCCTGGACGACCACGACCTTTCAACCATATACAAAGAGGCTCTGATGAGCAACTACCCCAAAGGCGATCAACCTGCTCAGAAGACTCCCGATACAACGGACCTCAAACGATACCACTTGCTTTCCTAGGGGGGGGCTTAATGAAAAACAATTTGAAACAAGAAACGGGGTGAGATAAAACTCAGTAAGTTACTAAATGCATCTATATGGCATAATATCATGCAAATCAACGATATAACTGAACAAGTAAATCACATAACAACAAATGAGAAAGCTCCCTATCGCCAACTGTCCCATACCAGTTGGAAATAACGACTAACTCATCATGCAGCACATAAGACTGAAATAAACACGTAACAAAGGATACTGAGCCAAGGTTTCACCAAACTGATAGAACAATCGCTGCGCAGCTTCAACCGATCAACCAATCAACAATAGCAGTATAACAACTGAAGAGAACCCCGGTCAGAACCGACCAATCAATCAATCAACCCATTAAGCCATCTTCATAGTAGCATAAAAGCTGAAGAGAATACCCCCGGTACCGGAACCAATAACAACAAGGGGACGATGACACACAGTCAAAGCCCAAAACCAATAGCTATAATGCTCACAAAGGGGCTAGCTCATCTCACATCCAAGGCCAATCTGGAGGAGGGTAATAATGGGGCAAAACAATGGTCAAGAATTATAATGGACTCAGCTCATTGCCATTATAATCTTTCGCATCGCCCGAAACACACAAATACCAGCTGGACTTCCAAATAAAGGCTAAGTAATAAAATACTAGCACAATAAACAACCATTGATTCCAAAGTAGGGAACCACACCAATTAATCACCATAAAGATGCAAACGATTACTCATGAAGAGTTCAACAACAACGAACACAAGAAGTTTCTCATAAAAGAGCCCAACAATGATAAATGAGATTGCTCATAGGGAGCCCAACAACAATGACCATTAAAACATAATAATTCCATGATAAGGAACCATACCGAACACATTCTAAAGATGGTACTCATAAGTTACTCATAAAGAGCACCACCCAAACGGTCGCTCACAAATAGTACCATGACTATTACCAAAATGACCCTAAACATTTACTCATAAAGATATACTAGGACTATGAACTCAACCATCTCATCACACCTGAAATTCCAAATAAGAAATCCGAATGAATACATCTTAAGGTTAATCAAACCGTAGGTACCCAATTGTCAATTCACGCTTTACCTCTGTTCATAACGAACCAATTCTAAACACCCCAAACGAATCCAAAAGGTTACACTTATTAGAACATGATCACGACAGGACTAAACCCTACACCTTGGTGTTCAATAACAACCCTCTAGGTATTATAGGACATCGCCTAAAACCTAGACTAAGTCTTACTCGAAAATCAATTCGATTGGAACAATCACGAACACATCATAAGGTGCCCAAACATTCCCAAACAATACTTGATCAAATTACATGACACCATTGTTCACAAAGGAACCAATTTCAACTACTAAAGTCTTCCACGGAGCCCAACTAAGTCATCTAGAATAGTACTACGGAACCTAGACCGAGACTACACCTTGATCTTAAACCTCAACAATAAGACAACAATTCTGATCTGGAACCATGCGGCCAATAGAACCATTGCGTATTACTCGAAAAGAGCTTTCCAACGATAGTCTACACGTCCAAAACGGAGTCCGGACGAAGGAGTTATGGCCTCCGGAAGATTGAACGTAAAACGGACAATTTTTATAAAGTGTTCGGCCGGACATTATGAAAAATCCCTGTTTTAGCTCCGAATTTCACTCATTTCGTTCTAAATCTTAAGAGTACCCATATATACTTATATCCTAACATTTAAAGACAAGAAAACTCAATTCATGCGTCTCTAAAACCCAAACCAAAAATACAACCTAGTTTTAAACAAACACAAATGTGATATCCAGAAAAAGGGGGCGGGCGGGCGCTCGCCAAGGGGAGGGCGGGCGCTCATATAGGCAGAAGGTTGGCAACGGGAAAAGGGGCGGGTAGGCGGGCGCCTGGCTCCAGGCGGGCGGGCGCCTGGTCTGTCTTCATGCCGGGAAATAGAGCTGGGTTTCCACCATTTTCGAACCCAAAACCAAATTTCTCACAATCAACACTCCCAACTTGATCCCCAAAGTACCCAAACAACATCTAACAAAAAAGGGACCCCAACAACACCATAAATGACCCCAAACCAAGAATCAAACCCAACATTCATATCAATCACCATTTTTAATTAAAAACTCAAATAAATTCCAAACAAATTCCAAACTCAATCAAACATCAAATATAACAACCCAAGCATTATATAAGCATGATATGAACTTTTTAGCATAAAAATGGGGGGAAAGTAACTTACCTCGAATTTATCAAAGATGACGGAACTCGACTATTTTTGGTTCTACGCGATCCTATCGACGATCTAAACAAGTTTCAAGTTATGAGAAATGAGAGATAATGAGGGGAAGATAGGTAGAATGTAGAGAGAAGAAAGGGGAGAAAACTTACCCAAAAAATGGAGAGAGAGAAAGGGAGAGTTGCTGGGAGAAAATGAGGGAGTGAGGGAGGAGAGGGGTGATGGAGGGAGTAAGTAGGATGATTTAGGAATTTACACATAGACCCCCTCCCCTACACACTAACTCAATCATCTTATTCCCCACTAACATTTAAGACTCAACACTTTTACACTAGCACAAATGGCCCAAATAAAATGCTAGACATAAATTATTAAGAAACACAAAATGCACACATAATTATTTAAATAAATAAATAATTTAAATAAATAAATAAGAAATAAATAAATAATTAAATATTTATTACTACGAAAATAGAGGCGGGTTTTTGGGTCGTGACAATCTACCCTCCTTAAAAAGAATTCGCCCACGAATTCACTCATCTAACTTCACCACACGCGGTCATAATGAGGTGACAACATATCAACTCGCATAAAGCACTCGTAACCCCAAATCAAGTACCTATTAAAGATTTCAGACATCAATTCCATGACTCAAATAAACCCACACATATTGAACACATACATATCTCAAGCATATTCATATCAACATCCTAAAGTTAACTTCCTCTTTCATCCCGAATTTCACATTCTCAAGACAATCACTTGTTCACTAATTCTGAGACATAGCTGATTTGATCCTAATTAGCATCACGCTCACCATCAACCCTTAAATCATCAACATCCATAAGTTTTACTTTTCCGGTTTACCCGTACGCATTGACGATCTAGACATCATCCCAAGTAATCATACTACTACCCGAACAAATAAGAGAAGGAATAGGGCTAACGATTATTGTCACCCAATGACTCAATGATATACTCAAAAATTTACCGTCATCAACTATCCGATCAAATGAGATTCCCCTACCACACTCACTTCCTCATGAGATAAAACATAATACAGTTAAAATCTTTGAATTTCTCAAACTACTTGCATTACCTCATACTTAGTTTTCTAAGAGAATATCCAGAAATTCAAACTTTAAACCATCTCAAGCTTACTCAACTTCTTAAACTGTGAAAAGCTAAAGAAATTTCTCATCCTCCAAATGTTCACCGCGTGACTATATCTCGAAGGATTACCATTAAAGTAGCAACTGTAACGATCCGAAATTTTCACAATCTTTGTATCAATAAATAGTAATATATTACAACTTACAACTCTAAAAGATATTACAAAGGGTCACTAATAATCCGAAATATTCAACAACTGCTCCGTCCCAATACAAAATCATAGCACCCTTTAATATGCCCAAGTATCTATACTCAACTTCCTTTACAAATCCTTAATCCAAACGAGAACGCCACTAAGAAAAGATTCAGAACCAAGTGACAACTGTTCACTAAAACCCAAAAATGCCTTTAATATTGTTCGAGGAATTCTCACCTTCTCTAAATATGACTAGTCCTTTAAACTCAACGCGCTCACCATCATTAATGATTATAACTTCCACAATATACTCCTAACTCGTATTGCTTTAACTCAACTCCAGTCATGTATTAAAATGATCCCAAAAGTATCATAACTCAACTTCTTATTTTGACCCATAATAAATTAAGTATTTCCTCATACTAAACAATTCCGATGCACTCACGTAGATGTACCAAAATTAAAGAAAAACTCCTATCAAGAAATTCTCAAATTGAATTTTTAACTCTTTTAACCCAATCGACACTATATGTTCACTGATTCACCTATCAGTATTGTTTCTTATCTTAACTCATCAAATAACCCAAGTTCACTATCGGCCAAGCGACATATCGCACCCAACAAAAATTATACTCAAGACTCAACATTAGTATTGCCAACTGAATAAGCTAAATTCCCTGCACAACCTTATAATAAAGATTTTCTGATTTTCAATATAGAACCTGAACATTATATATACTTAGTATGCTCCTAAACAAGTCAAACACACTAATATAGAATTATTCCCCACCTGTCGATGGCACCAAAGAAATTCGAGACACCTTGAAAGCTGGGTCATACTACTTAACTCGTCAATATCCTGTATAGGCGACATAACCAATTCACCTTACCTCAATCAGTAGAAATCACGAAATTTCGTACTCGAGAATACACCTCAACATAAATCACTTAATAAGAACAAACATACGAACATAGCACAAGACATTTCCACTTTACGAGATAGGTACGTCCAAGCCTTCAAAACTAGCACTCTCGATTCCCAAGCCAACTAACCCCAATGGAACCAACACTATTGACACCAATCCTATACTTGATATACCACAAGAGAAGAAACACTCGACGTCAATACCACGACTCATAACTCAACCAACTTCTACCTAAACCTCATACTTTCAAGAAAACTTAGTTTCTAAACCACTCAAAATCATAACACCCAAGTATTGAAACCTATTCAATATCAGAGTTCTTATTCTCCTTCAAGATCTAAAACCATTGCTCTGATACCAACAGTCACGCCCCAGAAATTCCAAAAATCCATAAACATAAAATTTACATAATGTACATCTCCAAAATGCAAAATACCAAACCGGGCGCGTGAATTCAACTATAAACCAATATCAACAAACAATACCTCAACGAGATTATAACTCGGAGACTAGAAACAAACGCGGAAGCAAGAACAACTGTTAATAATATAAATTCCCAAAGGACAACAGTATATACATAACCCTGGACGACCACGACCTTTCAACCATATACAAAGAGGCTCTGATGAGCAACTACCCCAAAGGCGATCAACCTGCTCAGAAGACTCCCGATACAACGGACCTCAAACGATACCACTTGCTTTCCTGGGGGGGGCTTAATGAAAAACAATTTGAAACAAGAAACGGGGTGAGATAAAACTCAGTAAGTTACTAAATGCATCTATATGGCATAATATCATGCAAATCAACGATATAACTGAACAAGTAAATCACATAACAACAAATGAGAAAGCTCCCTATCGCCAACTGTCCCATACCAGTTGGAAATAACGACTAACTCATCATGCAGCACATAAGACTGAAATAAACACGTAACAAAGGATACTGAGCCAAGGTTTCACCAAACTGATAGAACAATCGCTGCGCAGCTTCAACCGATCAACCAATCAACAATAGCAGTATAACAACTGAAGAGAACCCCGGTTAGAACCGACCAATCAATCAATCAACCCATCAAGCCATCTTCATAGTAGCATAAAAGCTGAAGAGAATACCCCCGGTACCGGAACCAATAACAACAAGGGGACGATGACACACAGTCAAAGCCCAAAACCAATAGCTATAATGCTCACAAAGGGGCTAGCTCATCTCACATCCAAGGCCAATCTGGAGGAGGGTAATAATGGGGCAAAACAATGGTCAAGAATTATAATGGACTCAGCTCATTGCCATTATAATCTTTCGCATCGCCCGAAACACACAAATACCAGCTGGACTTCCAAATAAAGGCTAAGTAATAAAATACTAGCACAATAAACAACCATTGATTCCAAAGTAGGGAACCACACCAATTAATCACCATAAAGATGCAAACGATTACTCATGAAGAGTTCAACAACAACGAACACAAGAAGTTTCTCATAAAAGAGCCCAACAATGATAAATGAGATTGCTCATAGGGAGCCCAACAACAATGACCATTAAAACATAATAATTCCATGATAAGGAACCATACCGAACACATTCTAAAGATGGTATTCATAAGTTACTTATAAAGAGCACCACCCAAACGGTCGCTCATAAATAGTACCATGACTATTACCAAAATGACCCTAAATATTTACTCATAAAAATAAACTAGGACTATGAACTCAACCATCTCATCACACTTGAAATTCCAAATAAAAAATCTGAATGAATACATCTTAAGGTTAATCAAACCGTAGGTACCCAATTGCCAATTCACGCTTTACCTCCGTTCATAACGAACCAATTCTAAACACCCCAAACGAATCCAAAAGGTTACACTTATTAGAACATGATCACGACAGGACTAAACCCTACACATTGGTGTTCAATAACAACCCTCTAGGTATTATAGGACATCGCCTAAAACCTAGACTAAGTCTTACTCAAAAATCAATTCGATTGGAACAATCACGAGCACATCATAAGGTGCCCAAACATTCCCAAACAATACTTGATCAAATTACATGACACCATTGTTCACAAAGGAACCAATTTCAACTACTAAAGTGTTCCACGGAGCCCAACTAAGTCATCTAGAATAGTACTACGGAACCTAGACCGAGACTACACCTTGATCTTAAACCTCAAAAATAAGACAACAATTCTGATCTGGAACCATGCGGCCAATAGAACCATTGCGTATTACTCGAAAATAGCTTTCCAACGATAGTTTACACGTCCAAAACGGAGTCCGGACGAAGGAGTTATGGCCTCCGGAAGATTGAACGTAAAACGGACAATTTTTATAAAGTGTTCGGCCGGACATTATGAAAAATCCCTGTTTTAGCTCTGAATTTCACTCATTTCGTTCTAAATCTTAGGAGTACCCATATATACTTCTATCCTAACATTTAAAAACAAGAAAACTCAATTCATGCGTCTCTAAAACCCAAACCAAAAATACAACCTAGTTTTAAACAAACACAAATGTGATTTCCAGAAAAAGGGGGCGGGCGGGCGCTCGCCAAGGGGCGGGCGGGCGCTCGCCAAGGGGAGGGCGGGCGCTCATTTAGGCAGAAGGTTGGCAATGGGAAAAGGGGCGGGTAGGCGGGCGCCTGGTCCAGGCGGGCGGGCGCCTGGTCTGTCTTCATGCCGGGAAATAGAGCTGGGTTTCCACCATTTTCGAACCCAAAACCAAATTTCTCACAATCAACACTCCCAACTTGATCCCCAAAGTACCCAAACAACATCTAACAAAAAGGGGACCCCAACAACACCATAAATGACCCCAAACCAAGAATCAAACCCAACATTCATATCAATCACAATTTTTAATTAAAAACTCAAATAAATTCCAAACAAATTCCAAACTCAATCAAACATCAAATATAACAACCCAAGCATTATATAAGCATGATATGAACTTTTTAGCATAAAAATGGGGGGAAAGTAACTTATCTCGAATTTATCAAAGATGACGAAACTCGACTATTTTTGGTTCTACGCGATCCTATCGACGATCTAAACAAGTTTCAAGTTATGAGAAATGAGAGATAATGAGGGGAAGATAGGTAGAATGTAGAGAGAAGAAAGGGGAGAAAACTTACCCAAAAATGGAGAGAGAGAGAGGGAGAGTTGCTGGGAGAAAATGAGGGAGTGAGGGAGGAGAGGGGTGATGGAGGGAGTAAGTAGGATGATTTAGGAATTTACACATAGACCCCCTCTCCTACACACTAACTCAATCATCTATTCCCCACTAACATTTAAGACTCAACACTTCTACACTAGCACAAATGGCCCAAATAAAATGCTAGGCATAAATTATTAAGAAACACAAAATGCACACATAATTATTTAAATATATAAATAATTTAAATAAATAAATAAGAAATAAATAAATAATTAAATATTTATTATTACGAAAATAGAGGCTGGTTTTCGGGTCGTGACACATTAACTGTCAAATGAAGCAAAAGAGGCTCTCGTTCTTGAGTCACATAGCCCCTAGGGCGTCATCATTTGTCGAGCAAAGCAAGAGACTCGTCCTCGTGTGAGGGAACAAACACAAGAGGACATGGCAAGAGCTACTCCATTCTCGGGATTCTTTCGGCATACTTTAGAGGGACATGCTTGTAGAAGCTTGAATTACATGTTGTTGCTCGCTGCCCAAACCGACTGACTAGCTGGGGATTATTTTGTGCAACCTCGTACCCCTTAAATGATAGGCTCGTTCTCGGACGGATCTTGGTTACCACGGGCTTTCTTTCTCATGAGCCCAAAGATGCACATTGCAAAAACAATCTTTCAATAACCCAAAATGACCTTTGATGGTGCCATATCTCGTCAAGCCTTTTGCGATTCCAAAGTTGGCTCGGTGGGGATTGACTTGCTGAGGAGACCCAATGTAGAACTTGTGCAGTTGTCTTCTTTAGAGGCCGGAGATCTCCATTTCTCTTTCCCTTCTCTCTTTGACTCTTTTTTTTTTATGACGCACCCTGTTTTTTGCCTAGACCGCCCTTTCAGGTTTTCAATCTAGCCAGCATCTCTTTTGCGTCTTCATTTTTTTTTTGACTCAATTGATGAGGAAGTGTGCATTGACTCTAGCGGAGGATGAGAGACATGTGATTTTGCGGTGAAGACCTCTTGTCACTAAAGATGAGTGACATTGACTCGACTAGGGAAGTAGCCCCTAGTATTGACTTTGTATATATTTGTTGAATGACTCACGAAGGCAAGTAAGTCATTAAGAGAGAAGAGAATGAAAGCCCCAATTTGATTACAAGAGATTAGGAGTATTCAGAAAGAATAGAAGCCCTAGACTCGACAAGGAACGGAAAGTGATTCCAAATCTAGGAAAGTTGTTCAATCTTGAGGTGATTAATTCATTGGCAAATGAATCGTACAAAGATGTCATGACAAGTTTGAGAGGAAGGCCGATCACCATAATGCGCTAGGGCTAAACATATCTTCTTTCTTGCATGAGACCGGACCCAAAGGTTGCCTACGTTCCTCCATTATAGAGGCTCAGGTCACCATAGTTCTTGTGGATTCTGCATTCGCAGTGATGAATTGTTGCTTCGTCGTGATTGTTGTCGATGTTGCTTCGTCCTTCGTTTGGTGGAATGATGTTGTTGTTGTGAACTTCTTTGAATGAAGGGGGATTTTTTTTTTTTTTTTTTTTTTTTGTGCTTTAACTTTTTCCTAGGTTGATTTGAGGATTTCAACCTTGCGAGCCTTTTTTTTTTTTTTTTTCTGAATCCCCCTTTGAAACGTTGCTTGATTTTTTTCCATGGTTGTTGCTTCACCTTTCTTTGGCTTGATTTTGCCGTTGATGTTTTGATATCTTCGTTGTTGATGCCGTCGTCGATATTTAACCCCTAGGCGTTCAAGCGATGGACTTCGTTCTAAAACTTCTTTAGACATCTTTTCATCATTTTGCCAAGAATTAAATTGAACAACTTGGAATAGTGTATGAGGACAAGAACGACTTTTATTTGATAATAAGACTCGACATTGAACATGGGACGAGAAAAAATTTTAATGCACACTAAAGAGGACTTTGACTCTCTTTTTTTTATTCCTATTACTAGGTAGAGAAAGATAAACGGAGATTGTTGCTGTAATCCCCATTGTCGTTGTAGCCTTCCTTGCGGCATGATCTCTTGTTGAGACCCTATTTGAAATCTGAGCCCCTTCCTTGATGAGTTCTTGCATGTTCTCACTCTCTAACTGTTATTCTTCAACCACGGTAAACTCACCATTGTCAATCAAGTCTTGGATGATGTTGCGGATAGAGAAGCAATCCTCGGTGAGGTGATCGCTGCATAGGTGATAGTCACACCACTTGTGGTGGGCATGGTTGCGACGCAATGGTTGTGGTTGCTTGTACCCTTGGAGAGGAGAAATTTGTCCCTTTGCTTTGAGATCTTCATAGGCCTTGGTGACGGTCATACCTTGGAGGGGAGTGTAGACACGGTCGTTGGTAGAACCTTTGTGACTTTTGAGAGGCGAGCCACTTGAACATGCCTTACCGTTGACCATTGCCTTGTTGTCGGTGAACTCCCGTAAACGGGCCTTAAGTTCGGACACTTCTTCCTTATGAATTCTCCTCTCGAGATCAAGACGGGCTTGCCATAAATCATCCTTGCGGCGGGCATCCTCGACAAGTCTATCCATTTGTTCCCCCATGGCTCTTATTATGTTGAAGAGCCTTTTATTGGACACGGAAATATTCTCACCCTTGTTGTTGTTGCCGTTGGAAGCCATTGGACCTATTGAGAGAACACGGTCGATCTTAGGTTGGCCCCACAAACATATTTTGAGTAAAATAATTAACCCACAAACAAAGGAAAAAGACTCAACCACATAAAAAAATGACTTTTTTTTTATTTATTTACAAAAGTCAGAAGGACGTGGTCCTTTTTGGGGTTTCTAGAAAAATAGTGGAATCGTCACACTAGTATATAGACCTTCTCGTGGTCCTATATACTCATCGGATTCCACCACGCTTGTGAATCCTACATGTGTCGGGATTAAACTAAATTAATGTAGTAAAGCATATATGCGGGGACGGATTTTTATTTTCGTCCATAATAACCACTTGGGGACGGAGTTTTATTTCGTCCAAAACAACGAGTGGCATGTATGATTTGAAGACATTAGTTTAGGGAAATCTCGGCACATGGAAACCGACTTGAGTCACGGAGTGTTAGACCCTAACTAGAATTGTGTGGTTTGTGCTCGGCTAAAGAGAGGCTTAAAGGTCACCCCCGGCATGTAATCGTGAACTACGCCACGGGCTGAGGTTTACCGCTCCGGAAGATTCAAGGTCGAGTGGAGCTTGAAACATCATAGGACGGGCCTCGACGGGTTTGGGGTTGGACTTGTGCAACTCGATAGTGAGCAGTTGATAAGAATTGTGTGCATAGTGTGAGGTCTAACAAGTGACAAAATAATTTTTTTTTCAAAGGAAATAAAAAAAAAAACAAATAAGCACGTAATTTATAACTTTCGAATCACCCGTGTGACCGATAAAAATGAATAAACAAAAGTAAAAGGGGGTGTATGAAGGCCCGGTGCCCACACACTGTCAAAACTGCCCATTTGTTCACTGTTCTGGAAAATGGCCAAGAAGCGCGCGACTCAGGGCAGTTACGTGGGAAGTACGCGCATTGCGCAATGAATGTGGGAGGCGCGCGCATCTGGGGTACCTGTCAGAATGTCAGAAGAAACCGCGGACTCAGGGGATTGCCCTGGTCCCAAATTATGTAACTTTCCCCTGCAGAAACTTGTTAGCATAGAAATATGAAATTTAAAGGACAAGATGGAAGGTGGGCGATTCTGGTAATAAGGGTCGGACGCGCGCGCTTTAGTCCAAGAAGGCCGGAGGCGCGCGCTTCCTACCCTTTTTACCAGAATGCCCAGAAAACAGATATAAGAATACCAAAAGCAGAAAATGCAAGTTTAACCCTCTATATTCCCCAGCAGAGTCGCCACTGTAGATACCCCGGGAAACCACGGATTGGCTAGAGCGGTGAATTATCCTAGAATGTCTACTTGATTTTAAGAGTCGCCACCCACGTTTTAGAGGAACGTGAGAAAACCTAAGAAAATAGCTTTTTTTATTGATTACGAAACCAAATATTCTTGAGATGAGGGGTTCGGGGGTTAGGTGACGGAGTGGGAAGTACTTAAACACCCACTCCGCCCCGCTTACGCGGGTCTTGCTACTTTTGGTGTTCTAATACTAAAAAGAAAAGTCCTTCAATTATTAATGTAAAAAGTGCTAACAATTACAATGGAAAGAAAGGGTAAAATTAAAAGGAAATAAAAGAGAATTGTTTTTATTTATTAATTTATGCTAAAAGATTACATGTAACAATTATGCCAAACAATTACATGAAGAAATGAAATGAAAATTAAAGTGGAATTTGGAATGTTGGGATGTAACATTGGCCAAACTTCAATAGTGAAGTGGCCTTTTGGTTGTATCCTTTTTATGGAGATTGCATACACATTAAAGATGAAGAGTGTAATAAAAAGATTTTAACAAGGAGAGAAAATAAAGATGAGATTAAAAGTTTATAAGAGAATGAACATTGTACATTGTGCTTGAATGGGGAAGAACCAAATTGTCTATAGTGACCACTCTTTGAAAATGGATTTTATGTGTTTTAAAGTGTTTTTGATTCAAGAATTCTTCCTCTTTTTCCATGGTGGAATGAAGAGGTATTTATAGGTGTTAGGCAAGTGTTTTTGGTCACAAAGATGGCCCTTCCCCGGATCAAGCCAATGCATAATGGCCTTGGGGGTTACAAATCAGAAAAGGAGGGAAATTTGTCCAAATCTGAGATTCTGGAAGCGGGAAGTGTTAGTAGTGGTGCCCTAGGCACGTTTAATAAACGTTGTAATTGTTATCATTTATTTCATATCAATAAAGAGATGTTTTGATTATTATTGTTGTTCATGTTTACTTATAATAATCTCCGTCCCTAGTACTTGTTAAGCACTAGTATAAAGGCTAAATGATCATGGGATGATCATGTTAGATTTATGGGTACTTGTTTGGAAGAAGGTACTGGACATGACCCGCTTTATGAGATTTATGTCATGGTCTATGTCATACATATATCTCATATTAGTTATGTCATTTGAATCCTTAGACATGAAGTTATTATAGTCTTCCACTTGATGAACATTATGTTTGACATATTCAAACGCTACTTTTAGCAGAGTAGTTATAAAGGGTATGATTGGCATAATCGGATTCACGTAGGGAAGAATAATAAGCTAAATGGATTTGTCCCTCCTCGGAGAGATGTCAAGCTTGGGCCTCTCGTAGGAATGATGTTGATGAAATGTTCGGATGGACTCAAATGAATTGATTGGATCAATGTCATTTGGATTATCAACATATCCGGAATCGAGAAAGTATTGAACAAAACAAGTTGACCATTTGACCATGACTTGTGTTCAATGACATCGTGGACAAAGGGATTATGACATATTCTAAGAGGAATGCGAACTTGTATCTAGTTATACTATTTTGGGTAGGTATGACGGTTTGCTAGAACCTAATCATATCTTATGGTTTCATGTTTGAACCCATTGCCAACTTAGTATAATCCTAGAGGGTCACACACAATAGAACGAATCTTTAAAAGGACTACATTGGAATTTTGGAAATTTTGGACTTTCTGAGAAGTGGGCGACCGCACAGTTTGGACTGGGCGGCCGCACACTTATCTCAGTTTTGTACCAGTTTTGCTTCAGATAGTTGTGCGACTGCACAAAGGCTTTTGGGCGGCCGCACAGTACTGTCGGGTGACAGATTCCTAATTTGATTAGGAAACGAATGTTGGACAGATTTTAACACAAGTTTCCTATTTGGAATAGGTCATACTTGTGTATAAAAGACCAAATTCGGCCAGCACTCAAAAGCTAATGATTTTGTGAGTCTCAAAGAGTTTGAGAGAGGGTTTATTTTGTTCCAAGACATTCTTGGTTGAAGAACAAAATAATACACAAAATAAATTCCATATAGTTCTTTTGATTGTGAAAAAGTGTTTCACAATTTGGTCTAGCAACCAAGATCAAAGAAGCTCCTTTGATATTCGTTCGAAGTGTGGATACCGCTAGAGGGTGAAAATCATCATCTTCAAAGTTCGTGTTCAAGCTTTGTGATCGTGATCAAGTCTTCAAACCTCCACCAAAGACCAAGAGAATTTGATAGCCATCAAGGGTTAGTTTATTCCTTTATTCTCATGTCGTATTTGGTTTAATCATATGAACGGATCTATGGGCTTTGGGTTTCAAAATTTTAAATGCTAATTTCCGCTGCGCATGATCGAAACCCAACAGTGGTATCAGAGCCCCGTTCATGTTGATTATTTCAATACCTAGATCATGTTATGTGTATATAAATTGTTTATGTGCCTTGCATGATTTGAATATTGGAATATATGTTGTTTATGTGTGTTTGTGATTTTATGTGGTTTATTGTTTTGGAACTTTAATCGCACGATTCAATCGCAATAAATAAATTATGGTGGATTCAGAATTGTTGATTATTAATTTTTGATTGGATCAAAGTTTTAATAATCGGGGAAAAACGATTTTGAGACAAAATTTTCGAACTTTGAAAATTCTGCACATTCTGATGGTACTGGGCGACCGCACAAAACGCCTTGGGCGGCCGCACAGTTTTGGGCGACCGCACAGGGTTTTCTGGGCGGCCGCACAATTTGATCAGAAGGTCTGATTTTGGTTGAAAAACCAGAATCTGGAATTTTTCGAAAGATTCAACAAAACCAGTAACAGAACCAGTCCAGACTTGCTGATCTGGAATGGGTTTTGGGTAGTTGGTTTGTGTGTGGATTTTGGGGTTTGATTTTCCTATTTGTTTTAGTCTTGTGATTCCTAGATTGGTTCAAGTTTTGGATGGCTAATCTGCGTTCATCGAGATTATGTTTCCCAAAATTGATCGCAATCAAAGTTTCAAAGATAAAACGAAGTTAGAATTATGAAGAGTTCATAATTGCTAAAATTGAGAAACAAAGTTCTTGATTCGATGATTGGAGATCCATGTGGAATTGTGAATGCAATTGGCCTACGTTCATCGAGACCATCTATTGCTTAGTTTCGGCCACATGGACTACTTTCCTAGTTTCTTGAATTAGTGCGGGATTGTGGTTGCCTAATGGCTTAGTTCGACCGCACTTCTTGTTGTCTTGATTTGGAAATAATAACCGAAGTTGAAATAGTCTCATCCTCATAATTATAGAGAAACTAATGACACATAAATATCATGCTTAAATTAATGGAGATTAATTTAGTGTCTAAACTTGATGTGTAACATGTTTATATTATGTGCTCATAAATGTGTTATATGCTATATGTGATGAACCTTCAAAGAAAGTTTTAAGTCTTTTTGCCAAGCCATGATTAAAACACTTGTTTATACATGAGTAATTTTATGTGGGCTCGCCAAGCGAGGTGCATTGATTTTATTCATGTTTGAGCAAGATGAGTGAATAAGAGTTTCCTATGCGTTTAAAATGGTTGGACTTAATTAAGCGTCAAAACAGTTTTGGGCTTAAGGCAAAGATGAGATTTAACATGCTTTTTGAAATTGGATTTCTTAAAGAATCTCATGAAAAGAACTGAGAGTCATATGAGATATGATTGACAAGAGTTGTCTACCTAATTGATTTAATTTTGAGCGGTGCGCCAAAGCGTACTCAAAATTAGATTAAAGCGGGATCTCAACCCATTTAAATTATACTATACATTGGATGTATAAAGAAGGTTGTATAATTTGGTGGGAGTATTTTGTTTTAAAATACATTATTTATCTCTTTAATGAAAACCGGTACTTATTAAATTTTGGAAATTTTTGCATATTTGTAGATAATGACTAATAACACTCAATCAATGTCGTTGCGATCGATCCTTGAGAAGGATAAGCTCGAAGAGAATGGTACCAACTTTATGGATTGGATCCGTAGCATAAGAATCGTTCTTAGGCAAGAAGATAAGTTGTACATTCTCGATGGGCCTCTCCCCGCTGAACCACCGCCTACTGCCCCTAGGGTAGAAAGAGACAATTACAAGAAACATCGTAATGATTCTAGAGATGTAAGTTGTCTCATGCTTGCTGCTATGCGTTCAAAACTCCAACAAAGTTTGGAACATTTGGAAGCCTATGAGATAGGCGTGGAGTTGAGAACCATGTTTCAAGAGCAAGCTAGGCAAGAGAGGTACAAGACCATTGTTGCATTCACTACTAGTAAAATGAATGAAGGGCAACAAGTGAGTCCTCACTTTCTTAAAATGAAAGGTTATGTAGAGCACCTTGAGAAACTTGGCTATCCAATCCCATTGGAGCTAGCCATGGATCTCATTTTTAATTCATTGCCTAAAAGTTATAATCAGTTCGTAATTAATTATAACATGCATGGAATGGATAAGAACCTCTCTGAGTTGCATGGGATGCTCAAAACTGCAGAGATGAAAATTGTGGAGAAAGGTTCTCCCGTGCTCCTGGTTCATGATGGGAAGAAGCCTGGTGCCAAAGGCAAGGGTAAGGCAAAAGTTGTCAAACCCAAGATAAGCAAGGCAAAGGTTGCCAAGGCTTCTGAGGCAAAACCCGATTCACAAAAGGATGCAATCTGTTTCCATTGTCAAGAAATTGGTCATTGGAAACGTAATTGCAAGGCTTTCTTGGAAGAGCAAAAGAAGAAGAAGAGCAGCAAGGCTGCGTCGACTTCAGGTATCTATATGATAGATATTCTCCTTTCTACCACTGATTCTTGGGTATTGGATACCGGATGTGGTTCTCACATTTGTCTAAATGTGCAGGGACTAAAGAATAGGAGACTGGTTAAAGAAGGTGAAGTAGATCTACGCGTGGGGAATGGAGCAAGAGTTGCTGCATTAGCCGTAGGGACTTATGAAGTCACTTTACCTTCCGGATTAATTCTTGTTTTGAACAATTGTTATTATGTTCCGGATTTAAGCAGAAATATTATTTCAATTTCTTGTTTGGATAATGAAGGTTTTAAGTTTCTTATTGAGAATAAGAAATTTTCTATTTATTTAAATGATGTGCTTTATGGTATTGCTAATTCATTTAATGGCCTTTATATCTTGGATGTCAAGAATGAAAATAATGTCTATCATGTAAATAAGAAATCTAAACCTAATGATGTAAATCATACTTATTTGTGGCATTGCCGTCTTGGTCATATTAATGAGAAGCGTATCTCAAAACTCCATGGGGACGGACTTTTGGGTTCATGTGACTTAGAGTCATATGATACTTGTGAGTCGTGCCTTCTTGGAAAAATGACTAAGACACCTTTTACCAAGTTGGGTGAAAGGGCAAGCGACTTATTGGGGCTGATACATTCCGATGTATGCGGACCATTAAGTAGCAATGCTAGGGGAGGATTTCAATACTTCATAACCTTCACTGATGATTATAGTAGATTTGGGTATGTTTACCTAATGAAACATAAAAGTGAAGCATTTGAGATATTTAGAATATTTCAAAATGAAGTAGAAAAACAACTTGGCAAAAGTATAAAAGCACTTCGATCAGATCGAGGTGGAGAATACTTAAGTCAAGAATTTGATGATCATCTAAAGAATTGTGGAATAGTTTCACAATTGACTCCGCCCGGAACACCACAATGGAATGGTGTGTCTGAGAGGAGGAATCGGACTTTGTTAGACATGGTTCGATCAATGATGAGTCAAGTTGATCTTCCAATATCCTTTTGGGGTTACGCCCTAGAAACCGCTGCTTTCACACTAAATCGTGTTCCAACTAAATCGGTTCAAAAGACTCCATATGAGATGTGGAGCGGAAAGAAGTCTTGTCTATCTTTCATGAAGATTTGGGGTTGTGAAGTTTTTGTCAAAAGACTTATCTCAGACAAACTTGCACACAAATCTGATAAATGTATTTTCGTGGGATATCCTAAGGAAACTAAAGGATATTACTTTTACAACCGAGAGGACAACAAAGTGTTTGTTGCCTGAACTGGTGTCTTTCTAGAGAAAGAGTTTCTCTCCAAAGAAATCAGTAGGAGTAAAATAAATCTTGAAGAAATTCGAGACCCAGAAAATAACATTGAACCAATAGTGGAACAAGAACAAGAACCACAAGGAGTTGTGGAACCTGTTCAAAATACACAAGCATCTCGCAGATCTAGTAGGTTACGATCCGAGCCCGAGAGATATGGATTTCTCGTAACGGATAGTAATGAGGTAGAAATCATTGAGAATGATGAACCGTCAACCTACCAAGAGGCGATGTTTTCTCCTGATTCGGACAAGTGGCTTGGAGCCATGGAATCCGAATTGCAATCCATGCAAGACAATCAAGTTTGGAATTTGATTGATGCGCCCGAAGGTGTAAAAACATAGGATGCAAATGGGTCTTCAAGAAGAAGACTGACATGGATGGGAAGGTGCATACTTACAAAGCTAGGCTTGTAGCGAAGGGTTATAGGCAAGTTCATGGTATTGACTATGATGAGACCTTTTCACCCGTAGCAATGATCAAGTCTATAAGAATTTTGCTTGCCATTGCCGTATATCATGACTATGAAATATGGCAGATGGACGTCAAAACCGCTTTCCTGAATGGAAACTACAAGAGGATGTGTATATGACACAACCAGAAGGTTTTGAACAAAATTCTAAGGTATGCAAATTGCAGAGATCCATCTATGGATTGAAGCAAGCTTCTAGGAGTTGGAATCTCCGTTTTGATGAATCGGTCAAAGAGTTTGGTTTCATCAAGAACGAAGATGAGCCTTGTGTATACAAGAAGATTAGTGGGAGCATAGTGCTATTCCTTATTTTATACGTGGATGACATATTGCTCATTGGAAACGACATTCCTACACTTCAGTCTGTGAAGACTTGGTTAGGAAAGTGCTTCGCAATGAAAGATATGGGTGAAGCCGCATATATACTTGGCATTAAGATCTATAGAGATAGATCAAGGAGGCTACTTGGTTTAAGCCAAAGTACATACATTGACAAGGTCATTAGAAGATTCCGTATGGAAAATTCTAAGAGAGGCACCTTGCCCGTGTTACATGGAGTTTCTCTAAGCAAGACTCAATGTCCTAAGACAAAGGATGAGCGTGAGAAAATGAATGATGTTCCATATGCTTCGGCAATTGGGTCCATCATGTATGCCATGATTTGTACTAGGCCGAATGTGTCTTATGCTTTGAGCATGACAACAGATACCAATCCGACCCCGGCGAAAATCACTGGATAGCTGTAAAAGCGATTCTTAAGTACTTGAGAAGGACTAAAGACTCGTTTTTGGTCTATGTAGGAATGGAAGATGATCTCGTTGTAAGTGCTTACACGGATGCAAGCTTCCAAACCGACAAAGATGATAGCCGATCGCAATCGGGTTTTGTGTTTATGTTAAATGGTGGAGCTGTAAGCTGGAAGAGTTCCAAGCAAAGTACAACCGCTGATTCTACAACAGAAGCTGAGTATATTGCTGTATCGGATGCTGCAAAGGAAGCTGTTTGGATTAAGAAGTTCATAACTGAACTTGAAGTGGTTCCTAGTATTGCTAATCCAATAGACCTTTATTGCGATAATAATGGTGCTATTGCTCAAGCAAAGGAACCAAGAGCACATCAGAAATCCAAACACATACTTAGGCGTTTTCATATCATTCGAGAGATCGTTGATAGGGGAGACGTAAATATATGCAGAGTACCTACTGATGACAATGTTGCGGACCCGCTAACAAAGGGACTTCCACAAGCTAAACATGATGGTCATGTTAGGTCCATGGGTATTAGATATATGGGAGATTGGGCCTAGGGCAAGTGGGAGATTGTTAGTAGTGGTGCCCTAGGCACGTTTAATAAACGTTGTAGTTGTTATCATTTATTTCATATCAATAAAGAGATGTTTTGATTATTATTGTTGTTCATGTTTACTTATAATAATCTCCATCCCTAGTACTTGTTAAGCACTAGTATAAAGGCTAAATGATCATGGGATGATCATGTTAGATTTATGGGTACTTGTTTGGAACAAGGTACTGGACATGACCCGCTTTATGAGATTTATGTCATGGTCTATGTCATACATATATCTCATATTAGTTATGTCATTTGAATCCTTAGACATGAAGTTATTATAGTCTTCCACTTGATGAACATTATGTTTGACATATTCAAACGCTACTTTTAACAGAGTAGTTATAAAGGGTATGATTGGCATAATCGGATTCACGTAGGGAAGAATAAGAAGCTAAATGGATTTGTCCCTCCTCGGAGAGATGTCAAGCTTGGGCCTCTCGTAGGAATGATGTTGATGAAATGTTCGGCCGGACTCAAATGAATTGATTGGATCAATGTCATTTGGATTATCAACATATTCGGAATCGAGAAAGTATTGAACAAAACAAGTTGAGCATTTGACCATGACTTGTGTTCAATGACATCGTGGACAAAGGGATTATGACATATTCTAAGAGGAATGCGAACTTGTATCTAGTTATACTATTTGGGTAGGTATGACGGTTTGCTAGAACCTAATCATATCTTATGGTTTCATGTTTGAACCCATTGCCAACTTAGTATAATCCTAGAGGGTCACACACAATAAAACGAATCTTTAAAAGGACTACATTGGAATTTTGGAAATTCTGGACTTTCTGAGAAGTGGGCGACCGCACAGTATGGACTGGGCGGCCGCACACTTATCTCAGTTTTGTACCAGTTTTGCTTCAGATAGTTGTGCGACCGCACAAAGGCTTTTGGGCGGCCGCACAGTACTGTCGGGTGGCAGATTCCTAATTTGATTAGGAAACGAATTTTGGACAGATTTTAACACAAGTTTCCTATTTGGAATAGGTCATACTTGTGTATAAAAGACCAAATTCGGCCAGCACTCAAAAGCTAATGATTTTGTGAGTCTCAAAGAGTTTGAGAGAGGGTTTATTTTGTTCCAAGACATTCTTGGTTGAAGAACAAAATAATACACAAAATAAATTCCATATAGTTCTTTTGATTGTGAAAAAGTGTTTCACAATTTGGTCTAGCAACCAAGATCAAAGAAGCTCCTTTGATATTTGTTCGAAGTGTGGATACCGCTAGAGGGTGAAAATCATCATCTTCAAAGTTCGTGTTCAAGCTTTGTGATCGTGATCAAGTCTTCAAACCTCCACCAAAGACCAAGAGAATTTGATAGCCATCAAGGGTTAGTTTATTCCTTTATTCTCATGTCGTATTTGGTTTAATCATATGAACGGATCTATGGGCTTTGGGTTTCAAAATTTTAAATGCTAATTTCCGCTGCGCATGTTTGATCGAAACCCAACAGGAAGCGCGCGCTTCCCACCCCCCCCCTATGGGAGGAGCACGCCTCCCACAAAGGAGGGCAAAGGCGTGCGCATCCCAGCTTTAGAAAATTCATATTTTAGCCCAAATGTTAACCTCGTTATGCAGTTAAGCCCCAAAACTAACGGAATTAGTCCAAAAACTTAACGAACATCACGAAAGTCAACAAAAATAAATGAAACAAAGACTCAAGGTTGAATTTTCCACTTAGTCAAATCCAAGACTAACGGATTAAGTCAAGAATTTAACGAAAAGTAACGAAAGTTAACGAAAAGTAACAAAACTTAACAGAAAAGTGGAAGACAAAGAATGTGTATGCAATCGGGACTTGAGAGGTCCAAGGAGGAGTGTCTACAGTAAGAAGTGAGAAGACTTTGTCAATCTATCCACAATCACCCAAACTGCATCATGTCTTCTTCTAGTACGAGGTAACCCTGTCAAAAAATCCATAGTAACATGTTCCCATTTCCATTACGGTATCTCTAAAGGTTGAAGCAAACCTGCGGGTCTTTGATGTTCATCTTTCACTTGTTGACAAGTCAAACACTTCAACACATAATCCGCTATCTCCCGCTTCATGTTGTTCCACCAAAAGTGTTGCTTCAAATCTTGATACATTTTCGTACTCCCGGGATGAATAGTATACCTCAACTTATGGCCTTCCTCAAGAACTTGGAGTTTAATTCCATCAACATTAGGCACACACAATCTACCTCTGAAAGTCAATACCCCTTCTGAACTGAGAGAGAAGTCTTTAAATCTACCATCTTTGATTTTTCCCACAACCTTCACTAACTCGGGGTCATCTTTCTGAGCATCCTTGATTTGTTGAATTAAGGTTGGCAATACTCTAATATTCACAAATTTAGCCCCATGCCTCGATTCATAAGGACACCAATATCGTGCATCTTCTAACATCTTCCATTGTATCATCAATGAAGCTACATAAGACTTCCGGCTAATAGCATCAGCTACCACATTTGCCTTGCCCGGATGATAAGAAATGGTGCAATCATAATCCTTCAACAGCTCCATCCATCTACGCTGTCTATTATTCAACTCTTTCTGGGAGAAAAGATACTTCAGACTCTGATGATCTGTGAAATCTCAAATTTTGCTCCATCTAGATAATGCTTCCATTTGTGTAACGCAAAAACAATAGCTGCAAACTCCATGTCATGGGTCGGATAATTCTGCTCACTAGGAGTTAACTTCCTTGAAGCATACGCAATTACCTTCCCACTCTGCATTAAAACACACCCCAAGCCTTCTTTTGAAGCATCACTATAAATCACCAATTCATCATTTCCATTAGGCAGTGCAAGAATAGGAGCGGTGGTCAACCTCTTCTTTAACTCCTCAAAACTAACTTGACATTTGTCATCCCACACATATGGCACATTCTTTCGAGTCAACTGAGTCAATGGTGTAGCAATCTTGGAAAACCCCTCAATGAATCTTCTGTAGTACCCAGCTAACCCCAAGAAACTTTGAATTTCAGTAACTGATTCTGGCCTCTTCCAATTCACAATAGCTTCAATTTTTGATGGATCAACAGATATAACTCTATTAGAAACCACATGTCCCAGAAAAGAAACTTCATCGAGCCAAAAAGCACACTTACTGAATTTTGCAAACAACTGCTTCTCTCAAAGAATAGATAGAACCATTCGCAAGTGTTGCTCATGCTCCTCCCGAGACTTAGAATAAACAAGGATGTCATCAATGAACACAACCACAAAAGAATCAAGATAAAGCTTGAAAACCCAATTCATCATATCCATGAAAACAGCTGGAGCATTTGTTAACCCGAAAGGCATAACAAGAAACTCATAATGACCATACCTACTACGAAAAGCAGTCTTAGGAATGTCTTCTGAGTGAATCTTTAACTGATGATACCCACTCCTCAAATCAAGCTTCGAAAAGACAACTGACCCTTGAAGTTGATCAAATAAATCATCAATGTGAGGCAAAGGATATTTGTTTTTTACAGTCACCTGATTCAGTTTTCTATAGTCAATGCATAGTCTCAAAGACCCATTTTTCTTCTTTACAAACAACATAGGAGCTCCCCACGGTGATACACTGGGTCGGATGAAACCCCTATCAAGCAACTCTTGCAATTGAACTTTCAAATCTTTTAATTCAGCTGGAGCCATTCTATAAGGTGATTCAGATATCGGTGTAGTACCTGGAAGTAAGTCAATACAAAACTCGATCTCCCTATTAGGAGGCATAGAATACTCAGTAGAGAACACATTAGGAAACTCTTTCACAATATGCACATCCTCTACTTCAGGCAACTTTTTAGTAGTATTCAGAACACTAGCCAAGTACCCCGTACAACCACGATGCAACAACTTTCTAGCTTTCATATAAGTGTTGGTAGTGGTGCCCTAGGCACGTTTAATAAACGTTGTAATTGTTATCATTTATTTCATATCAATAAAGAGATGTTTTGATTATTATTGTTGTTCATGTTTACTTATAATAATCTCCGTCCCTAGTACTTGTTAAGCACTAGTATAAAGGCTAAATGATCATGGGATGATCATGTTAGATTTATGGGTACTTGTTTGGAACAAGGTACTGGACATGACCCACTGTATGAGATTTATGTCATGGTCTATGTCGAACATATATCTCATATTAGTTATGTCATTCGAATCCTTAGACATGAAGTTATTATAGTCTTCCACTTGATGAACATTATGTTTGACATATTCAAACGCTACCTTTAACCGGGTAGTTATAAAGGGTATGATTGGCATAATCGGATTCACGTAGGGAAGAATAATAAGCTAAATGGATTTGTCCCTCTACGGAGAGATGTCAAGCTTGGGCCTCTCGTAGGAATGATGTTGATGAAATGTTCGGCCGGACTCAAATGAATTGATTGGATCAATGTCATTTGGATTATCAACATATTCGGAATCGAGAAAGTATTGAACAAAACATGTTGACTGTTTGACCATGACTTGTGTTCAATGACATCATGGACAAAGGGATTATGACATATTCTAAAAGGAATACGAACTTGTATCTAGTTATATTATTTGGGTAGGTATGACGGTTTGCTAGAACCTAATCATATCTTATGGTTTCATGTTTGAACCCATTGCCAACTTAGTATAATCCTAGAGGGTCACACACAATAGAACGAATCTTTAAAAGGACTAAATTGGAATTTTCAGCAATTCTGGGCAGGCGGGCGACCGCCCAAAAGGGACCGGGCGACCGCCCAAAGTTGGGCGACCGCACAGCCTTCTTTGGGCGGCCGCACGGTGCTGTCGGGAGGCAGATTCCTAATTTGATTAGGAAACGAATTTTGGACGGATTTTGACACAAGTTTCCTATTTGGAATAGGTCCTACTTGTGTATAAAAGACCAAATTCGGCCAGCACTCCTTACCAATGATTTTGTGAGTCTCCAAAGAGTTTGAGAGAGTTTAATTTGTTCCAAGATATCTTTTGATTGAAGAACGAAATAATACACAAGAAAAATTCCATATAGTCATATTAAATTGTGAAAGTGTGTTTCATAATTTTGGTCTAGCAACCAAGATCAAGAAGCTCCTTGATATTCGTTCGTGGTGTGGATACCGCTAGAGGGTGAAGCTCATCGTCTTCAAAGTTCGTGTTCTTACTTTCATTGTGATCAAGCTTCAAATCTCCACCAAGATTAAGGCTAGAATTCAAGGTCATCAAGGGTTAGTTTTTCCTCTATTCATATTGTAGTATTTGATTTAATCATATGAATGGATCTATGGGCTTTGGGTTTCAAAATTTTAAATGCTAAATTCCGCTGCGCATGTTTCATCGAAACCCAACAATAAGAAATAATACGAATTCCCTTACCCAAAGGAGAAGCCTCAAAAGTAAATTCAGGCACATCAGGAATAGAAAATGTAACCTCCTTTTTATAACAATCAACTGAAGCATGGTATTTACTCAACCAATCCATTCCCAAGATAATATCAAAATCTTGTAATGGCAAAACAACTAAATCAGCAAATAAAACATGCTCTCAAATATGCACATCACAGCCATGTAACACCTTATTAGTCACCAAACACTCCCCTATTGGAGTAGACACTTCTAACACATAAGGTAGAGATTCAGAAGAAACATGTAATCGAGAAGCAAAATGCACAGACACATAAGAATGTGAAGAGCCAGGGTCTATAAGTGCTCGTGCCCTCAAACTAGACACAGAAATTATACCTCCTATCACATTAGAAGAATATGAAGCCTGCTGTTGGTTGATAGCAAAAACACGACCCTGCACTTTAGGCTTCCCTGAGGCATCCCTCTTCTGACCCTAAGACGATCCTTCTCCACCCCCATATGGTACAATCCTTGCTCTTGGACAATCCCTCTGAAAATGGCCAAGCTGACCACAATTCAAACACTTTCCCTGCTTCTTCCAAAATCGCTCTTCAGTGTGCCCTTCCTTCTGACAGTAATTACATATTCTTCTACCTTGATTTCCCGGGGTGTTACCTTGATTCCTAATAATTAGTTGCCCTTGTAGTTGCGCTCTAAATTGTGATGGTGTTCCCTGACCTCCTCGATGATCACCACGCTGTGGTTGAGGTCTCCCTTGCCTTCCTGTACCTACCAATTCAATTTTCCTCTTATGCTCTTCTATATCATGCTTCACCTGATATGCTCTATCAACAGCATCTTGAAAATCTTGCAACTTGTGGGATACTAGTTGACTTCGAATCGCAGATCTCAATCCCTTTACAAATCGCATAGCCTTCCTCTCCTCAGTTGCCACCAAGTGAGTATAGTACCTAGATAACTCCGTGAATTTGGATGTATACTGAGCCACAGACATAGTATTCTGCTCCAAGTTAAGAAACTCCATTTCCTTCTTGTCTTGATCTACCCGAGGAATGAAATGTTCCTTGAACTTCCTCAGAAAATTCTCCCAAGTATAGGGTACATGATTCTCATCCTAATTTATTTTTAAAGCTCTCCACCAGTGCTCAGCAGCTCCACTAAGTTTATAAGTAGCAAACCTGACTTGTTCTTCATCAGTACATCTCAAGACATCAAATATTTTCTCCATCGACTCTATCCACCTCTCGACCTTTATTACCTCTGGTTCTCCTTCATAACCCATGGGTTTCATCTTTAGGAACTGTTCTAACCCATATCTCGGAGGTACTTGTTCCCCTCCTTGCCTTTGAACATTTAAAGTTTTCATTACTGCTTCGAACATCCCTTGAAACATGATTCGGGCCTCTTCTCTAGCATCCCCTTGCCCTGAAGAACCAGCCTGATCTCCTTCAGTCTCAACCATTTTCAATAAATACCTGAATAAGACACTCAACGTTACTCACTCTATACACAACTACCCTCCTAGGTCACTTAATCATTCTAGACCATCTACAACCTAGCTCTGATACCAACTGTCGCGCCCCGTACCCGTCGTCCTACTTGGCCCCACGCTCGGGACACGCACGGAAGACGTCATAAAACATTTTAGGAAAATTTTTCGAAATGTACTTTCATAAAAGTTTCATATAACCAAGCACATTTACTTAAAACTTGACTTCATTTCATACAAACAAACTTTCACAATCCAAAGTACTTAGCCAGAAGGCTTACACACTTTACTTACAAATTTACAAATCACCAACATGTTCCCAAAAATAGGTGATACAAAGATGAAGTCACGGGTACACTACCCAAAAGGTTATACATTTACATAATGTAGCCTTTTCATACCAAACTTACTTTCCCAAAATTTCTTACCCAAAATCACCACCTCGACGTCCTCCCTTGTGAAGTGACCTATCCCCTGGGCTCTCCTTTATCTAAAACATTAAAAAAATAAGGGTGAGAATGAATCTCAGTAAGCTACTAAAATGCAACTACGTTACATGCTGAAATGAAACTCATAATTGAACAATGTCAATAAACATTCACATAGCACGTAACATGATAGGCAAAGCCAACTCATCTTTCCACACGTAAGGCGGAAATAAACACTCAACTGTGGATATTGAGCCAATATTCTCGAATCAAACATATAACCATCTGAGAGGTATCAACTGAGCAGCACCAAAGGGCTGAAACCGGTTCATGAACCAAACAACAACAAAAACAACAACAACAACGGGGGAAAAATGACACAAAGTCATAACCCAAACGGTGACTAAACTCACACAAAGGAGAGCTAGCCCAAACCCAATCTGTGGCCCAAGGAAGGGGGTTAAAAATGGAAAACCAATGGTAGAAGCCTTACAATGAACTTGGCTCGTGTGCCATTATAATCTCTACCACTGCCCGACACCACAACAAGTACCAGCTGGACTTTAAACACGAGCATAGTAATGAATACTTGCTTAAACAACAACCGGGGGCAATGATTCCAAAGAAGGGAACCAAGCCAAACACATCACAAAGATGAACCAATCCAAACCACATCAAAAGATGTTCACCAATATCCAATCAACATTTAGTCAAATTCCACAACTCTTATGCTCACAAAGGAACCAATTTCAAACACTAAGGTGTTCCACAACAACCCTCTAGGTACTCTAGGATATCACCTAAGACCTAGACCAAGATTGAACTTTAAATCACTTGAAATGGAACAACTCAACTTTTCAGCAATTATGGGCGGTCGCCCAAACCAGACTGGGCGGTAGCCCAAAATACTCTGTCCCAAACCAAACCTTTAGTAGTTGTGGGCGGTCGCCGGTCCCACTATGGGCGGTCGCCCACGAGCCAGACTTAGAATTCTCAAATTTCTCCTGCAAGCCAAATTCATCCGTCCCAAGCGTAGGAGTATACTTTCAATAACATTTTAACAATACTAACAATACCCATAAGTGCAATACATGCCCAAACACCACTTTCAAGCCTAAGTCATTGTTTTCTTCACAGTATTTTAATACTCCCTTTGTCCCAAAATTACAAGTATCACAAAAATCATCCAAATCACAAAAATAACAATCACAAGTATCAAGTATAACATATATGACCATTTTAACATTTAAAGGGGAATTAGTAACTTACCTATTTCCAGAAAAATTATCGCAAAAATATGTTTTCTTCGGGTAGAAATGACCTATTCAACGCCCTGATCATTTTTATATAATTAGTTTTTAAAATGGATAAGTAAATAAAAAGAATTAAATCGAAATAGGTTGAACTTACCTTTTTCTCCTAACCCTTGGAAGAACGAGAGAAAAGTTCTCTGGGAATAATGAGCACAGAGGGAGAGAAGAGAAGGATTGGCATAAGTTATAAAGATTTTTATCCCAAAATTACGTTTTGATCACTCAAGTTTCATTCTTAACACTTAAGCCACTAAAATTACATTTTCACAAAGGACCCTAAAGTTTCAACTTAATCATTTAACTCCTTTAATCATTATTATTACTAACCAAGTAAATAATACAAATAATCAAGTAAGATGTGCAAATCATAAAATATGATGCAACACATAAAATGCACAAATAATATCAAATTAAAATCCCCAAAAATATAAAATAAATAGGGACGGGTTTTGGGGTCATTACACAGCCACCTTTCTGGCATTTAAGAATTTGTAAGATTGGGCCTCGATCCATTTAGTGAAGTAATCAACGGCGACTAAAACGAACAAGTGTGCATTATGGTCTGTTGGTGAGACTTTGCCAATGGAGTCTATTCCCCATGTAGAAAATGGCCAAGGGGATGTCATGGGGTATAACACGGACGGTGGTGCATGTTGCAAGTTGGCGTGTATCTGACACTTGTGGCATTTCTTAACCATGTCGGTACAGTCGGCTTCCATTGTAGCCCAATAGTACCCTAGTCGGATGACTTTCTTCGCTAGCATATTGCCATTCATGTGGGTTCCACAGACTCCTTGATGTACTTGGTCCATGATTTCTATGGCTTCATGCTCGTCGGTACAGAGTAGACACTGTTCGTGGTGTTTCTTGTAGAGGTGATCACCTATGATAACGAATTGGGCGGCAAACCATTTGAGGGCTATCTTTGCTTTAGGTGATGCGTCTGGCGGGAATGTTCCGTCTAGGAGGAAACGCCGTACATCATGATACCAAGGTTTATCGTCCAAGGTATTTACGAAAACAGAGTCACACTCTTCTTTGCAGTCGTGCAGGTCTATTATTGAGTAGTAAGCAGGAGTCGTTCGCCTCGCGACTTTGAAGGTTTTAACTTCAGTCCATTTGGGAATCTCCACAAGTGATGCTAGCATGGCTAGTGAGTCTGCCAAACGGTTCTTATCTCTAGGAAGATAGTAGAAAGTGACCTCTTTGAACTGTTTGACCAAGTCTTGGAGATGGTCGTTATATTTCTGGAGTGTAGGATCTTGTACCTTCCATTTCTTGAGTGACTGATAGATTATAAGTTGTGAATCTATGTACACTTCTAGTTCGGTCACATTTCATTCTAAGGCTACTTCAAGCCTCACTATGCAAGCTTCGTACTCGGCAATATTGTTAGTGGCCTCAAAGTCAAGGCGGATTGCGAGTGGAGTGTAGAAATCTAAGGGATCTACTAGTAACATGCCAATGCCATATCCTCGTTTATTGGCTGCGGCATCGAAAAATAATTGCCACTTATTTTCTGCTATTGTCATGATGTCCTCATCAGGTAATCGCGGGTCTTTCCCCTTCGCTTCATCACATGGAAATTTGGCTAAATGGTCCGCGAAGACTCTTCCTCTCACGGATTTCTGTGTGATGTAAGTGATATCGTACCCCGCGAGCATAAAGTACCACTTTGCTATTCTAGAGGAGACGACTTATCGAAGATGTACTTCATTGGGTCCATTCTGGCGATCAGTTGTACAAGAAACGCTTCCATGTATGGATTTAGTCTCTCAGCTACCCATACCAGTGCAGCACACGACTTTTCTAATGCAGAGTAATTCAATTTAGCCCCTTGGAAGCGACGGATGACAAAGTACACGGCATTTTCTTTCTTCGAATCGGGTTGCTCTTGTGCTAGCATAGCCGCTAATGCAGTATCATTGACTATGAGGGACAACGTCAACGGTTTCTCTTTATGCGGTGGTACCAATACTGGCAGATTCACTAAGTACTATTTGACCTTTCTAAAGGCTTCTTGGCACTCTTCAGTCCATTCTAGAGATGCATTCTTCTTGAAGAGCTTAAAAATGGGCTCGCACATCGTCGTGAGTGTTGGGTTTCGATCAAACATGCACAGCGGAAATTAGCATTTAAAATTTTGAAACCCAAAGCCCATAGATCCGTTCATATGATTAAACCAAATACGACATGAGAATAAAGGAATAAACTAACCCTTGATGGCTATCAAATTCTCTTGGTCTTTGGTGGAGGTTTGAAGACTTGATCACGATCACAAAGCTTGAACACGAACTTTGAAGATGATGATTTTCACCCTCTAGCGGTATCCACACTTCGAACGAATGTCAAAGGAGCTTCTTTGATCTTGGTTGCTAGACCAAATTGTGAAACACTTTTTCACAATCAAAAGAACTATATGGAATTTATTTTGTGTATTATTTTGTTCCTCAACCAAGTATGTCTTGGAACAAAATAAACCCTCTCTCAAACTCTTTGAGACTCACAAAATCATTAGCATTGAGTGCTGGCCGAATTTGGTCTTTTATACACAAGTATGACCTATTCCAAATAGGAAACTTGTGTTAAAATCTGTCCAAAATTCGTTTCCTAATCAAATTAGGAATCTGCCACCCGACAGTACTGTGCGGCCGCCCAAAAGCCTTTGTGCGGTCGCACAACTATCTGAAGCAAAACTGGTACAAAACTGAGATAAGTGTGCGGCCGCCCAGTCCATACTGTGCGGTCGCCCACTTCTCAGAAAGTCCAGAATTTCCAAAATTCCAATGTACACCTTTTAAAGATTCGTTCTATTGTGTGTGACCCTCTAGGATTATACTAAGTTGGCAATGGGTTCAAACATGAAACCATAAGATATGATTAGGTTCTAGCAAACCGTCATACCTACCCAAATAGTATAACTAGATACAAGTTCGCATTCCTCTTAGAATATGTCATAATCCCTTTGTCCACGATGTCATTGAACACAAGTCATGGTCAAACGGTCAACTTGTTTTGTTCAATACATTCTCGATTCCGAATATGTTGATAATCCAAATGACATTGATCCAATCAATTCATTTGAGTCCGGCCGAACATTTCATCAACATCATTCCTACGAGAGGCCCAAGCTTGACATCTCTCCGAGGAGGGACAAATCCATTTAGCTTATTATTCTTCCCTACGTGAATCCGATTATGCCAATCATACCCTTTATAACTACTCTGTTAAAAGTAGCGTTTGAATATGTCAAACATAATGTTCATCAAGTGGAAGACTATAATAACTTCATGTCTAAGGATTCAAATGACATAACTAATATGAGATATATGTATGACATAGACCATGACATAAATCTCATAAAGCGGGTCATGTCCAGTACCTTGTCCAAACAAGTACCCATAAATCTAACATGATCATCCCATGATCATTTAGCCTTTATACTAGTGCTTAACAAGTACTAGGGACGGAGATTATTATAAGTAAACATGAACAACAATAATAATCAAAACATCTCTTTATTGATATGAAATAAATGATAACAATTACAACGTTTATTAAACGTGCCTAGGGCACCACTACTAACAATCTCCCACTTGCCCTAGGCCCAATCTCCCATGTATCTAATACCCATGGACCTAACATGACCATCATGTTTATCTTGTGGAAGTCCCTTTGTTAGCGGGTCCGCAACATTGTCATCAGTAGGTACTCTGCATATATTTACGTCTCCCCTATCAACGATCTCTCGAATGATATGAAAACGCCTAAGTATGTGTTTGGATTTCTGATGTGCTCTTGGTTCCTTTGCTTGAGCAATAGCACCATTATTATCGCAATAAAGGTCTATTGGATTAGCAATACTAGGAACCACTTCAAGTTCAGTTATGAACTTCTTAATCCAAACAGCTTCCTTTGCAGCATCCGATGCAGCAATATACTCAGCTTCTGTTGTAGAATCAGCGGTTGTACTTTGCTTGGAACTCTTCCAGCTCACAGCTCCACCATTTAACATAAACACAAAACCCGATTGCGATCGGCTATCATCTTTGTCGGTTTGGAAGCTTGCATCCGTGTAAGAACTTACAACGAGATCATCTTCCATTCCTCCATAGACCAAAAACGAGTCTTTAGTCCTTCTCAAGTACTTAAGAATCGCTTTTACGGCTATCCAGTGATTTTCGCCAGGGTCGGATTGGTATCTACTTGTCATGCTCAAAGCATAAGATACATCCGGCCTAGTACAAATCATGGCATACATGATGGACCCAATTGCCGAAGCATATGGAACATCATTCATTTTCTCACGCTCATCTTTTGTCTTAGGACATTGAGTCTTGCTTAGAGAAACTCCATGTAACACGGGCAAGGTCCCTCTTTTAGAATCTTCCATACGGAATCTTCTAATGACCTTGTCAATGTATGTACTTTGGCTTAAACCAAGTAGCCTCCTTGATCTATCTCTATAGATCTTAATGCCAAGAATATATGCGGCTTCACCCATATCTTTCATTGCGAAGCACTTTCCTAACCAAGTCTTCACAGACTGAAGTGTAGGAATGTCGTTTCCAATGAGCAATATGTCATCCACGTATAAAACAAGGAAAAGCACTATGCTCCCACTAATCTTCTTGTATACACAAGGCTCATCTTCGTTCTTGATGAAACCAAACTCTTTGACCGATTCATCAAAACGGAGATTCCAACTCCTAGAAGCTTGCTTCAATCCATAGATGGATCTCTGCAATTTGCATACCTTAAAATTTTGTTCAAAACCTTCTGGTTGTGTCATATACACATCCTCTTGTAGTTTTCCATTCAGGAAAGCGGTTTTGACGTCCATCTGCCATATTTCATAGTCATGATATGCGGCAATGGCAAGCAAAATTCTTATAGACTTGATCATTGCTACGGGTGAAAAGGTCTCATCATAGTCAATACCATGAACTTGCCTATAACCCTTCGCTACAAGCCTAGCTTTGTAAGTATGCACCTTCCCATCCATGTCAGTCTTCTTCTTGAAGACCCATTTGCATCCTTTGGTTTTTACACCTTCGGGCGCATCAATCAAATTCCAAACTTGATTGTCTTGCATGGATTGCAATTCGGATTCCATGGCTCCAAGCCACTTGTCCGAATCAGGAGAAAACATCGCCTCTTGGTAGGTTGACGGTTCATCATTCTCAATGATTTCTACCTCATTACTATCCGTTACGAGAAATCCATATCTCTCGGGCTCGGATCGTAACCTACTAGATCTGCGAGATGCTTGTGTATTTTGAACAGGTTCCACAACTCCTTGTGGTTCTTGTTCTTGTTCCACTATTGGTTCAATGTTATTTTCTGGGTCTCGAATTTCTTCAAGATTTATATTACTCCTACTGATTTCTTTGGAGAGAAACTCTTTCTCTAGAAAGACACCAGTTCGGGCAACAAACACTTTGTTGTCCTCTCGGTTGTAAAAGTAATATCCTTTAGTTTCCTTAGGATATCCCACGAAAATACATTTATCAGATTTGTGTGCAAGTTTGTCTGAGATAAGTCTTTTGACAAAAACTTCACAACCCCAAATCTTCATGAAAGATAGACAAGGCTTCTTTCCGCTCCACATCTCATATGGAGTCTTTTGAACCGATTTAGTTGGAACACGATTTAGTGTGAAAGCAGCGGTTTCTAGGGCGTAACCCCAAAAGGATATTGGAAGATCAACTTGACTCATCATTGATCGAACCATGTCTAACAAAGTCCGATTCCTCCTCTCAGACACACCATTCCATTGTGGTGTTCCGGGCGGAGTCAATTGTGAAACTATTCCACAATTCTTTAGATGATCATCAAATTCTTGACTTAAGTATTCTCCACCTCGATCTGATCGAAGTGCTTTTATACTTTTGCCAAGTTGTTTTTCTACTTCATTTTGAAATATTCTAAATATCTCAAATGCTTCACTTTTATGTTTCATTAGGTAAACATACCCAAATCTACTATAATCATCAGTGAAGGTTATGAAGTATTGAAATCCTCCCCTAGCATTGCTACTTAATGGTCCGCATACATCGGAATGTATCAGCCCCAATAAGTCGCTTGCCCTTTCACCCAACTTGGTAAAAGGTGTCTTAGTCATTTTTCCAAGAAGACACGACTCACAAGTATCATATGACTCTAAGTCACATGAACCCAAAAGTCCGTCCCCATGGAGTTTTGAGATACGCTTCTCATTGATATGACCAAGACGGCAATGCCACAAATAAGTATGATTTACATCATTAGGTTTAGATTTCTTATTTACATGATAGACATTATTTTCATTCTTGACATCCAAGATATAAAGGCCATTAAATGAATTAGCAATACCATAAAGCACATCATTTAAATAAATAAAAAATTTCTTATTCTCAATAAGAAACTTAAAACCTTCATTATCCAAACAAGAAATTGAAATAATATTTCTGCTTAAATCCGGAACATAATAACAATTGTTCAAAACAAGAATTAATCCGGAAGGTAAAGTGACTTCATAAGTCCCTACGGCTAATGCAGCAACTCTTGCTCCATTCCCCACGCGTAGATCTACTTCACCTTCTTTAAGCAGTCTCCTATTCTTTAGTCCCTGGACATTTAGACAAATGTGAGAACCACATCCGGTATCCAATACCCAAGAATCAGTGGTAGAAAGGAGAATATCTATCATATAGATACCTGAAGTCGACGCAGCCTTGCTGCTCTTCTTCTTCTTTTGCTCTTCCAAGAAAGCCTTGCAATTACGTTTCCAATGACCAATTTCTTGACAATGGAAACAGATTGCATCCTTTTGTGAATCGGGTTTTGCCTCAGAAGCCTTGGCAACCTTTGCCTTGCTTATCTTGGGTTTGACAACTTTTGCCTTACCCTTGCCTTTGGCACCAGGCTTCTTCCCATCATGAACCAGGAGCACGGGAGAACCTTTCTCCACAATTTTCATCTCTGCAGTTTTGAGCATCCCATGCAACTCAGAGAGGTTCTTATCCATTCCATGCATGTTATAATTCATTACGAACTGATTATAACTTTTAGGCAATGAATTAAGAATGAGATCCGTGGCTAGCTCCAATGGGATTGGATAGCCAAGTTTCTCAAGGTGCTCTACATAACCTTTCATTTTAAGAAAGTGAGGACTCACTTGTTGCCCTTCATTCATTTTACTAGTAGTGAATGCAACAATGGTCTTGTACCTCTCTTGCCTAGCTTGCTCTTGAAACATGGTTCTCAACTCCACGCCTATCTCATAGGCTTCCAAATGTTCCAAACTTTGTTGGAGTTTTGAACACATAGCAGCAAGCATGAGACAACTTACATCTCTAGAATCATTACGATGTTTCTTGTAATTGTCTCTTTCTACCCTAGAGGCAGTAGGCGGTGGTTCAGCGTGGAGAGGCCCATCGAGAATGTACAACTTATCTTCTTGCCTAAGAACGATTCTTATGCTACGGATCCAATCCATAAAGTTGGTACCATTCTCTTCGAGCTTATCCTTCTCAAGGATCGATCGCAACGACATTGAATGAGTGTTATTAGTCATTATCTACAAATATGCAAAAATTTCCAAAATTTAATAAGTACCGGTTTTCATTAAAGAAATAAATAATGTATTTTAAAACAAAATACTCCCACCAAATTATACAACCTTCTTTATACATCCAATGTATAGTATAATTTAAATGGGTTGAGATCCCGCTTTAATCTAATTTTGAGTACGCTTTGGCGCACCGCTCAAAATTAAATCAATTAGGTAGACAACTCTTGTCAATCATATCTCATATGACTCTCAGTTCTTTTCATGATATTCTTTAGGAAATCCAATTTCAAAAAGCATGTTAAATCTCATCTTTGCCTTAAGCCCAAAACTGTTTTTACGCTTAATTAAGTCCAACCATTTTAAACGCATAGGAAACTCTTATTCACTCATCTTGCTCAAACATGAATAAAATCAATGCACCTCGCTTTGGCGAGCCCACATAAAATTACTCATGTATAAACAAGTGTTTTAATCATGGCTTGGCAAAAAGACTTAAAACTTTCTTTGAAGGTTCATCACATATAGCATATAACACATTTATGAGCACATAATATAAACATGTTACACATCAAGTTTAGACACTAAATTAATCTCCATTAATTTAAGCATGATATTTATGTGTCATTAGTTTCTCTATAATTATGAGGATGAGACTATTTCAACTTCGGTTATTATTTCCAAATCAAGACAACAAGAAGTGCGGTCGAACTAAGCCATTAGGCAACCACAATCCCGCACTAATTCAAGAAACCAAGAAAGTAGTCCATGTGGCCGAAACTAAGCAATAGATGGTCTCGATGAACGTAGGCCAATTGTATTCACAATTCCACATGGATCTCCAAACTTTGAATCAAGAACTTTGTTTCTCAATTTTAGCAATTATGAACTCTTCATCATTCTAACTTCGTTTTATCTTTGAAACTTTGATTGCGATCAATTTTGGGAAACACAATCTCGATGAACGCAGATTAGCCATCCAAAACTTGAACCAATCTAGGAATCACAAGACTAAAACAAATAGGAAAATCAAACTCCAAAATCCACACACAAACCAACTACCCAAAACCCATTCCAGATCAGCAAGTCTGGACTGGTTCTGTTACTGGTTTTGTTGAATCTTTCGAAAAATTCCAGATTCTGGTTTTTCAACCAAAATCAGACCTTCTGATCAAATTGTGCGGCCGCCCAGAAAACCCTTGTGCGGTCGCCCAAAACTGTGCGGCCGCCCAAGGCGTTTTGTGCGGTCGCCCAGTACCATCAGAATGTGCAGAATTTTCAAAGTTCGAAAATTTTGTCTCAAAATCGTTTTTCCCCGATTATTAAAACTTTGATCCAATCAAAAATTAATAATCAACAATTCTGAATCCACCATAATTTATTTATTGCGATTGAATCTTGCGATTAAAGTTCCAAAACAATAAACCACATAAAATCACAAAACACATAAACAACATATATTCCAATATTCAAATCATGCAAGGCACATAAACAATTTATATACACATAACATGATCTAGGTATTGAAATAATCAACATGAACGGGGCTCTGATACCACTGTTGGGTTTCGATCAAACATGCGCAGCGGAAATTAGCATTTAAAATTTTGAAACCCAAAGCCCATAGATCCGTTCATATGATTAAACCAAATACGACATGAGAATAAAGGAATAAACTAACCCTTGGTGGCTATCAAATTCTCTTGGTCTTTGGTGGAGGTTTGAAGACTTGATCACGATCACAAAGCTTCAACACGAACTTTGAAGATGATGATTTTCACCCTCTAGCGGTATCCACACTTCGAACGAATGTCAAATGAGCTTCTTTGATCTTGGTTGCTAGACCAAATTGTGAAACACTTTTTCACAATCAAAAGAACTATATGGAATTTATTTTGTGTATTATTTTGTTCCTCAACCAAGAATGTCTTGGAACAAAATAAACCCTCTCTCAAACTCTTTGAGACTCACAAAATCATTAGCATTGAGTGCTGGCCGAATTTGGTCTTTTATACACAAGTATGACCTATTCCAAATAGGAAACTTGTGTTAAAATCTGTCCAAAATTCGTTTCCTAATCAAATTAGGAATCTGCCACCCGACAGTACTGTGCGGCCGCCCAAAAGCCTTTGTGCGGTCGCACAACTATCTGAAGCAAAACTGGTACAAAACTGAGATAAGTGTGCGGCCGCCCAGTCCATACTGTGCGGTCGCCCACTTCTCAGAAAGTCCAGAATTTCCAAAATTCCAATGTAGACCTTTTAAAGATTCGTTCTATTGTGTGTGACCCTCTAGGATTATACTAAGTTGGCAATGGGTTCAAACATGAAACCATAAGATATGATTAGGTTCTAGCAAACCGTCATACCTACCCAAATAGTATAACTAGATACAAGTTCGCATTCCTCTTAGAATATGTCATAATCCCTTTGTCCACGATGTCATTGAACACAAGTCATGGTCAAACGGTCAACTTGTTTTGTTCAATACATTCTCGATTCCGAATATGTTGATAATCCAAATGACATTGATCCAATCAATTCATTTGAGTCCGGCCGAACATTTCATCAACATCATTCCTACGAGAGGCCCAAGCTTGACATCTCTCCGAGGAGGGACAAATCTATTTAGCTTATTATTCTTCCCTACGTGAATCCGATTATGCCAATCATACCCTTTATAACTACTCTGTTAAAAGTAGCGTTTGAATATGTCAAACATAATGTTCATCAAGTGGAAGACTATAATAACTTCATGTCTAAGGATTCAAATGACATAACTAATATGAGATATATGTATGACATAGACCATGACATAAATCTCATAAAGCGGGTCATGTCCAGTACCTTGTCCCAAACAAGTACCCATAAATCTAACATGATCATCCCATGATCATTTAGCCTTTATACTAGTGCTTAACAAGTACTAGGGACGGAGATTATTATAAGTAATCATGAACAACAATAATAATCAAAACATCTCTTTATTGATATGAAATAAATGATAACAATTACAACGTTTATTAAACGTGCCTAGGGTACCACTACTAACAGTGAGTTGATTAATGAAACGACTAATGTACTGAAGGCGACCCATAAATCCTTTGACTTATTTTTGCGTCTTAGGTGGAGGCATGTCAATGATGGTTTTGATTTTAGCGGTATCTGCTTCTATACCATGCTCAGTGACCATGTATCCAAGGACTTTTCCTTTCACTACCCCAAATGTGTACTTGGGCGGATTAAGTCTCATCTTGTAGTGTCTCAACCTTTCAAAGAACTTTCTAAGGTCGACGAAGTGCTGTCCATCGGAGCCTTTAGAGTGTATGATCATGTCATCAACGTACACCTCCATCTCTTTATGTATCATGTCGTGGAACAACGTAGTTACAGCTCTCTGATAAGTGACTCCGGCATTTTAAAGTCCGAACGGCATGACTTTATAACAGAACGTCCCCCAGGGTGTGGTAAACGCTGTTTTGTGTTGGTCCTCCTCGACCATGAGGATCTGGTTGTAACCGGCGAATCCATCTACGAAAGAACGGACTTCATATTTCGTGGTATTCTCAACGAGCATGTCTATGTTGGGAAGAGGAAAATCATCTTTCAGAGATGCTCTGTTGAGATCACGAAAACCAACACAGACGCGGACCTTTCCATTTGCCTTGGAAACCTGCACAGTATTGGCCAACCAGGTTGGATACTCTATCACTTTGATGAACCCAACACTCAGGAGTTTCTCTATCTCTTCTTTGACTTGTACCGACCACTCTAGCTTAATTCTGCGGAGTTTCTGCTTGATCGGTTTTGAATCGGGAAGCAACGGTATCTTGTGCTCAATAATCGAATTGGCTATCCCCGGTATATCTTTGTAGGACCAAGCGAACACATCTTCGAATTCTCGGAGAAGCGCTATGAGGGCTTGTCGGTCTTCCACCTTGAAGAAACTGCCAATCTTTGTCTCTTTCGGATCATCGTCCGTCCCCAGATTAACTGTTTGCATTTCTTCAGCATCAATAGGACCATTTCCACCATGAAGACCTTCTTGCTTATTAATTTCTTTTAAGATTTGTTCGTTTTCTTGATCTATCTCATCATATGACTCATTATTATCTAATTTTTTAGACTTATTAGTTAATTCATCATTTAGGACGCTAGCAATCTCAGGATACTCAGAAAGATCTATTTTTTTCATTAAGAAAGTAGGGGAATACACGTTCCACGATGGCATCCAAGTCCTCTTGGGTGAGCTCATCGGTAGTGGTATCTGACTCTAAGGTAAGAGTTACAAATTTTCTTTCTCTATGGGGATGGGGAGTACATCCTAATTCTTTGATCAGGAAGTCTTCACTTACTATGGGTCCCCCAGTTGCATACCAATTCTGGATAGACTCGTCACTGTTCTCGATGAGCTTGGTGTAGTCTTGGTTTGGAGCGTCCCCCTTGTCTATTGCATTGGTCTGAGTATCCTCTAGCTTTCAAAGGTTAAGAAATTGGTGCAGTAGGTCTTCTCCCAACACAAAGTCCCACTCACTGAATGCTTCGGCCTTGGTACCCCCTAATTCTCGAGGTAGCCATGAGAATAGTATCTGTTCTATTTTAAGTGAGTACGGATCACAGTCACTGAAGATTTCAAAGCCCGGTTGGCGCTTCCCCCTATGGTCGATCCATGGTTCAGGGAACATGAAGTATGGCAAGTTTTACCCCTCGCGTGTGAAGTTATCATTGTTCTTACTTAGTGTTTGATTCCAAGACAACATGTAGTAGAAAGAAACTTCTTTATTAAAATTTGGAATACTTTCTCCCACATTTGGAACTAGGCGAGTAGTCTCCTCTTCTTCACTAGCTATCTCTATTACATTGATCCCTCCTCCCGCAGTTGGGAGAGGGTTTGTTACTACATTAGGAACCCCCTAGCTGCTTAGAGTCTATGAGATCTTGAATCACATCTTTGAGGTGGTTGCAAGTATTTGTGTCGTGACCACTGAACTGGTGGAAATTGCAGTAGAGATGATGGGCATGATTCGGAGGGAGTTCCCTTGGGGTAGAAGGAGGCTTCCTTGGCGCGACCTTGCCGGCTTCCACGAGGAATAATTGCTCCTCCCTTGATTATTGAAAGTGATAGCATTGACAGATGTGTCTTTGCTAGTGGAGCCTTTCTTAGGGTTGCGGTATCCACCATCTCTCTTAGCCTCTTTCCTAATTTTGAATATGTCATCTAGTCGAAGACCGTCTTTATGAAGTTCAGAGAAGCTTGGGAAGAAAGTACCGGAGAGGCGGTCCTCATACTCATTACGGAGTGATTTCAGGAAGATGTGCATTTGGTCATCCGTAGTTGGCCTATCAACGATCTCGGTGAGCTTGGCTCTCCATGTTTTGAAAAAGTCACCAAATTTCTCATTAGTACCTTGTTGGATTTGCTCGAGGTCTCTTTTAGTGGTACGGTAAGTAGTATTATCCTCGAAGCACCTTTGGAAGACCTCACATGCGGTAGCCCAATCGGTCCTTGTGAATAAGGGAAGAGACATGTACCAATCCCTTGCCTCCCCCTCTAAAGTTTGGGGAAAGCTTTGGGCCAAGACGGTGTCATCTACTTTCATCGGAAACATGGCCCAAGTGTAAGTTTCAACATGAATATGAGGACAGGTAGTGCCGTTGAACTTGGCTATGTCAGGAGTGCGGAACTTTTGTGGTAACTTAGTGATTTACTTACGAAGTGCAATAAGGTCAAAAGGAACGATGGAGCCCTTTTCTAGACCAAGATGTGCAAACCTCTTTTCAAGAAACTCAGCGGTGGCGGAGTTGATGAATTTGGTGTCATCACTAGCTTTCTTTTTCTTATCACTTGCCTTAGTATCCTCGTCATCGGAGGAGGAGGAAGAGTCGGATGTATTTGAATCAGAGTCGGAATCATCATCCCTTTTATTCTTTTTCTTAGCATGGGACTCCCCGTCTTTGGAGGGGGTTTTCGACTTCTTATTACTCCTCTTGAGTTCTTGGAGCTCTTACAGGACGGTGTCTATATCTTTGGCGTGACGATCACTCTCATGGGCGGCAATTTCGGCTTGCTCTCTGACTTGCTGTTCAAGTCGTGCAATGATGGCTTTGGCGGTTTCCAAGTCAGTGATGGGGGTACCAGCCATTACTGCAACCCTTTCTAGTCTCTTGGTCATGGGATCACGGATGTAAATTACTGAAGCGATGGTGTTGGGAGTGCGGAGCTACTTTGCTGATCGGACGGACCTAAAGTGCAGAACTGTGTCAAATCCAGGCTGGGGTCCCAACAATCCATTGTCTCGTACGAGACATCTAACCAGACAGTCAGATTTGCAGATTTTAATCCTATTGGTCGGATGGAATTTAATCCATTTTAAAGAGGTTAATACTCTAGTTCATCCTGGAACAGTGGATTCTGTCACCCTAGAATATGAGCCCCTTGTTTTTCACCTGTATTGCACTCTCCCAAACGGACAATTCGGGCAAGGGTCCCATATTCTCATCGGAGTCCACCATTCAATTAACCAAACCTAAGTGATTCCATAGTTGTTTTGCACTTTGTTAAACAACGCATTAATGCAATCAAACCTTGTGAATTTTAAGGGACAACCGAAAGGGACATGTTGAACGGTGCGGTCGAAACTAAGCCAAAATGGCATCCACAATCCCGCACAGAATAGTGAAAGTAGGAAAACACAAGCTCGGATTTCCGTAGAGAGGTTCTCCATTCTTTCAAAATCCTTTGTTCAACATCTTACCAAAGGGACATTCGTCATATTCACAAGGGAGGATTATAGATTGTAAAGATGCGTTATCTTGGGCAAAGGTTAAAACAACCCTAAGAATCGAACTGACCGGTCTCGAGGAGTGTCTTATTAGCTAGTATGTATGCATGAGGTTGATGCAAGGCTTACGGCTAAGGCTCCCCATGAACATAGTCTAGGAGCGTGTCACGGAGTGGGTACACCATCTTTGGAGAGACCGGCGAGGGCCATTCGTTAGAATGGGGGTACTGACCGACATCTGTCCTCCGATTGGGACCTGGGTTTATAGGGTATATAGTGCAATTAATCTACATGCGTGCACGTGTGTGAGAGTCAAGATCTAGGTGACAAAGAGAAAATAGAGAGTTTTTTTTTTAAAGTAAAACAAAAACATGCAATGGCCGGGCCAAGTGGCTGCCTACGTTCCCCTCTTGTGGACGAACTCAGGCCGTCGTAGTTCACACATAAAGCAAACGCAAGTAAAGCATGGAATAAAACAATTAGCAAGTACTCCTGCAAAACAAAGGTTATCCTTATGATATATTGGGAGTTTCTTTGTCGTTAGGGAGGTCCTAAGACTCAGAAACAGAGGGGAGAGCAGTTCTGAAACCCTGTGTACGCGTTTGAACTGAACGAAAATCCTTTTTCAAACCAGAGAGTCAGACCAGCCGGGCAGAGCTGAGATGTCTCGTACGAGACAAGAGATCCCTCGTACGAGACTTCTCAGTCGGGGAACAGATTACAGAATGCAGAAAGCATAATTTTGAAACAACGATGATTTCTTTCGACGCAAGTCTAACCCTCTTACTGTGATCTTCCCCAGCGGAGTCGCCACTCTTTGCGTGCGGTTTTTTTGTTTGACTTCGAGGTGCCTTTTCGCCCTTCTATTTACCCTTTTTTGATTTGAGAGTCACCACCATGTTGTTGTCGGAACACGGACCGAGATGTCTGGATTCGGGGGGTTAAGTTATGAATTGGGAAGGTCAAGGAGCACCCAATTCACCCAATCTAAGATTGGTCTTGCTAAGAAATCATCATCATTATTTCAAGATCATGCAAAAACGTACGTAAAAAGAAAACAAACAAAAAAATAATTTCTTATTTATTTGGGATGTTGGATCATGTGCTTCGAGACCATCTCCATGGATTGGAGAGGCTCTAGGATGATCCTTTAATGGAATCACACTACTTTAAAAACAAAGAGGGAGATGAGAAGATAGAAAACAAAGAGTTTTACCTAAGCGTTCTTCAAGAATCCTATGGATGGCCTTGACTAAAGGCCTTGAATCTCCAATAAGCTTGGCTAGAATGAGGTTGTGGAGGCTTGAATTTCGTGGGTGAGGAAGAGGGACTGATTATGGGGACCTTTTTGATCAGATTTGGAGTGGTTTTTGGGTGAATGAGGATTCTAGCCTTTTTTCGGTTCAAGAACATTTATATTTATAGGAGTTCTAGACCTAGTGTTTTGGCCAAGAAGGTAAGTTGTAATGGGAATCCAAGACTTGATTCCCACAGAGGTATTTTTGGACTCTAGGGTCGTCCATTAGGTTTTCCTCGGATTGCTTAAGTGTTTGCCAAGAAAATGATTTTTTAATTAAACAAGGAAACTGACCAAAACCCGACTGTCAAGGGGGGATACCTCGTACGAGACATCAATGTCTCGTACAAGACATCCATGTGCTGGAATCACATTTTTGCCCTCTACAGCAGTTTTAATGTTCATTTTGGCCCCTGACTAACGGAGTCAGTCAGAAACTTAACGAAACATGTCCAACTTAACGAGTTTCGACCCAACTCAAAGGCGAGACACAGAAGTAGTGTGATTATGAATGAATATCCAAAATGGGGTGTTTACAAGAAACTTTTCTAACCAATAAGAAAATAAAGAAAATTAAATAATAAATAGAAAATTAAATGAAATAAAGATCAAATATTTTGTTTTAGGGAAAAGGTTAGAATATGGGATTTGGAAGTTATGGAATAAAGGGGGGATGAACTTGGATGTAAAAAGAGGTTTTTGTGATCAAGAAAAGGAGGGAAAAGACTGCAATCTGTAACTGCCAAAATGGGAAGCGCGCAAGTCCCGCTTTAGGGGCGAGACGCGCGCGCATCCCACAAGCAGTGCCAGAGGCGCTCGCGGGTAATAAATGACAGAATGACCCTAAAAGTTAACTCTGTTACGTAGTTTAGTCCAAAACTAACAGAACCAGTTGGGAACTTAACTGAAGTAACAGAAATTAACAAAAATAAGTTAAATAAAAATACTATGTATGTAATCGGGGTGAGATGTCCAAGGCGGGGTGTCTACACTAACATCTTTCCTTTCAAATTTTACCACTTCCTCTTGCATGACATTAATCCAATTATTAACTTTTAAGGTTTCTGACTCATTCTCATGCTTAAAATTAGCAACGAAACAACAAGAGCTTACCTGATGGTACGCGGATTGCATGCATACCAAACCGGCTAATTCTCGGTAATTTATTCATTTTCCGCTTGTTTTCATTCCTTCATCCACTCTCCCAATAACCTGGGAAGTTAGATGATCTCCCTATATCCTTGCAGCAACATCAGATCCTCTGCTTTCATGATCTTCATTGATTTTAGAATCTGAACTGGAATCTGCTGCTGTCTGACCATATGTCGTGGCAGTTGACTGTTCATCTGGTCTGTCAACTGACCTCACAAGTGTTAAATCTGCAGATTCTTTTGTACTCTTCTGTTCAGATTCATCATTAATCTGTTCAGGCTCCCAAGTGCAACATGTAATACAATTCTCAACACAATTGACAATAAGATCAGGAGCATTATCAAAAATTGAGTTAAAACATGAATGATTTTCAACCAACTTGTAACAATAATTAGAGGATCTTACAAATTTCAAAACGTATCTGTTTGAGTCATCGAAGACCTCACAGATCTTCTTATTAAAATTGACATGTAGAACATCATCACACAATTGGCTTATGCTAATTATGTTTTCCTTTAACCCATCAACATTCAAGACATTATGCAAGTTAGGAAAACCATTAACATTCAGCGTACCTTTGCCAATTACCTCACCTTGAGAACCTCCACCAAAATTTAATTTTCCACTTTTAAAGGCTTCATAGTCTTTAAAATGCTCGAGAGAGCCAGTCATGTGAAGGGAGCAGCCACTGTCAAAGTACCAGGCTCCTTCCACACTGCTCTTGAAGGAGGTAAACACCACTTGACACTTTAGAGTGTCCTTTCTTACCCATGTGGCTTTTAGAGCAGACTGCTATTGTCTGGTCAGTTGTGTCTCCAACTGTGCCCACAACTGTCTTGTTAGGTGGCCGCTGTTCTTCTCCAAGCCAAGTTCCTGTTTCAACTTGTAACAAAATGGACGTATATGTACAGGGGCAAAACAATGGTGACACACGTATCTCATTTTTCTATTTCTTCTGTTTTTGTGAGGAGACACGTGATTAGCATTAAATTTATCATTGTTTTTCGAAGTGCTCTCACCTTCCTTAATAAAAATTGGATCTCCATAGCTTAATCCTGATTTTCCTTGATTTCCCATATTCAGGATTTCTTCCAGTTTAGCCTTGCCATTGTTATGTTTAGTGAGTGTGATAGTTTCTTTTTCAAGTTCACTCTTATATTTTTTACACTCAGTGTCTCTTTTTGTAAGCATGACTTCTAACCTACCTATGGAGTCCTTTTGAGAATCATTTTCATTTGTCAATTTCTCATTCTCAGCCTTTAATTTTAGATTGTCAGAGGTGAGTTTTTCATTTACCTGTTTGAACACCTTGAGTTGTTCCATCCTTTTAAACCAATCTGCGTACAAATCAACATACGTATTGTGCAGGTCTTCATACGTGGCACTATCCTCATCCTCCTGATTGGATTGCTCAGCTTCACCTGCAGAAGTGGAGTTAAAACAGGTATACATGTTAGCACCATCTGAGTAGTCAGTTGTGCCGTCAGTTGACAGTACATCCTCACTATCAGATTCACTGTCAGAAAGGGAGGATTGTGATGATCATAAAAATGACAGGTTTGCTATCTGATCATCATCATCTGAATCACTTAAGGTTGCATAAAAACTCATCCCTTTCTTTTTGAGTGTGTTAGTACACTCATTGCATAGTGCCCGTATCCTTGACAAGCCCTACATTGAACGGACTCAATTGTTTTCTTCTTCTCAAAAAAGGTTTTTTCACACTCACACTTGTTTCCTTCTTGAATGGTTTAATCTTAGTGGAAGGAGTGAAGCCTTTATTGGGAAATTTTTGTTGCCGTTTCTTATTCAACACATTTTTGAATTTTTTAGTCATTAAGGCACACTCATCTTCCTCTAAGTTAGAATCATCAATATCCTTAGATAATTGCACTAGATCTTTGGACACGGTAAGAGCACTAGCAACATCAGTGGATTGTTCTTTGTTTGTTTCTTGCACACCAGGAGTTAATTGATAAATGGTTAAGATTCCAATAAGTTGGTCAAAACTTATAGTCTCGACACCATAAAATTTCTTTACCAAAGAGATTATTGTGTTGAATCTTTCTGGCATAGATCTTAACATTCTGCTTACGAGTCTAGCATTAGAGATTGATTCCCCTAACACATATAACTCATTTGCAATATTTATCAATTTAGAAGAAAAATCATTACTGGTTTCATTCTCTTCCATTCTCATAATTTCAAACACAATCATTAAAACTCTAAACTTGGTTTGTTGAAAGTCCATTATGACTACTACAAGGATCGACTCTCAGTAATGTCGAGAGAAGGCTCTTAATGCCAATTGAAATAAATAAGCAGCTAAGACAATCCAGAAAAACAACCACTTGTGAGTACAGTTGTGCTCACAAGTGTCAAGATAGTTGTCTTGTCAAAACACAAAAATGCAGCGGAATAAATAACGAAATAGATTAAACACTTCAGCAAGAATTTACTTGCTGGAAAACTTTCATATATGATACTATCTTGCAGAGTACAAGATGAATGAAAGAAACAAAAACTACGAACAGATCAAATGAGTTCTAGATCTCTAGACCTCACAAAACACTCTAACAGAAGTCTTTTTGAATAAAAATTTCAAGAACAATAGGACTCTATAATTCTCAAACTTTCTCTCTCAAATATGTGCTCAGAATCCGTAAGTCTGGAATGAACTTTGAACGTGTATTTATAAGGCTTCTTGACAGCTATCTTCGGCAACCATCTTGATCCTTATTTAGCCAATGAATCTTTCCTTGAAGAGTCCACCTATACCTAAAATACAAAATATACTTACCAAAGATAAACATTAATATGTTAGTCAACTAAATCAAAATCAATATCCTAAAATAAACTACTCCTAATATAAACAATTATTTAAACTATAATTGAATTAAACTAAATATACACATAATTATTAAATTAAATAAACTCTAAATATATACACTAAATAAATCAGAATCACAAATATACACAATAAAATATAATACTCCCTCCGTCTCAGAAAGATAGTCCACCTTTTTTGTTGTTATTACGAGGGAACTTTGAGCAGTTATAAATGCTACTTATAATTATGTTAATGTGAATCTAAAAATTGATATTAATAGTATTTATAATTGTGTATTAAGAACAATTTCAAAATTTTCATTAGAATAATTAAAAGTAGCCTTAATTATTACTCAAAGTTCATTCGTAAAACCCATGAAAATAGGATGAGTATCATTCTGGGACAGAGGGAGTATAAGAGTATTTCATACTTTTCAGATATAATAAAAAATTTAAAGTAAAAGATATAGCTGTTCGAAACAATTTAATGGAAAGTGAAGAAAATAGTGCAATAATGTCATAACTATTCAAGTTCAAAGGGTAAATCCTGAGAATATTATTTGAGAAAAAAACAAACAAACTACTAGATGGATTTGATGGCCTCAAAATATTCTTGCACTAATAGTCAATGTTGTTTTTGTTCAAAACACTGAGCCATAACTAAATTAATTAGTAGACCACTTTGTATATCTGTAAATTCCAAATAACAATGAGAGCATATACAACAAAATAGTCATTTAGAATATTATATAATTTTACGAATCAGATCATTTTATATCCATAATTTTACGAATCAAATTATTTTGGGACAAAAAAAATGATAAAAAGGTAAACTAATTAAGAACAAATTAAGTAATTAAATACTAAAAACATCATTTTCTTGAGCGTCACCATAATGTAATATTGCGAATTTCCATAATTATTATTTTATTTAATTATGTATATATACAGGTTTCCAAAATGATAAGGAATAAACTATCTAATCAAGCTTCACTGGAGGCCATTATGCAGAATAATTTACAGCCAATTTGCCAAAAAAGATGGTGATCAGTGGCATGGAACGAGCTCGGGGAGTAGGGTCCTCCATGCAAGAGTTGGAAATTTGATAAGAGAATACTCCCTCCGTCCCAGCTCACTTGAGACTTTTTGACCAAAACTGCTCAACTTAAGGTCGGTTTGACCAATACTTTATAGAAATATTTATGTTTCAAAAAACTTTTTAAAAATTGTTATTGAGAGGATTTTTAATGGTGGTCATTCTACATTTTTTTAATTTTTGTTCGGATCATAAATATTTCTATAAAGTGTTGGTCAACCGACCTTAAGTTAACCAGTTTTGATCAAAAAGTCTCAAGTGAGCTGGGACGGAGGGAGTATATATATATGAGATGACATACAATGAAAAGAGATAAGGCAATGCAACTTTAATTATTATTGTAAGCATCTCTAATACTACTATACATACACATACACCCTTACTTCCATCAAAATTAATAGTTACACGATTAATTTTAATGATCACCTTGATTAATTTTAATAACAAAATCATATGAATTCACTTATCTAAATAAAATTCTAAAAATAATAATTAATAGTAGTATTAAAAAGGACGCATCATTAATAATTTTTAAAATTTTACTAAGAAAACTAAATTTTCATAAATATATTCTTAAAATGTTCAATCTATAGAATCAAAATAAAAATAAAATATTATTTTAAGATAGATAAAGTAGTTGTTAGTTTTCAAATAGTTTTTCTATAATAATTTTATGATAAAGTTAGATGATAATAATGAGACAGGAGGTTTGGATAAGAGAGATTGATGGGTTAATATTGCCCAAAAATGTCAAAAAGGTGACTAAACTAAAAAGAGGGAGGTGGTGTGGGAAAAGGAGACAGTAGAGAAGGTGACCGACCCCCTCCCACGGGGACAACGACTGCTTGCGGACCAAGTTAATTTGGCAAAGTTAATACTCCCTCCGTTTCAAACTCACACATGAAATATATTCTCGTTTGATTATTTAAATTTTTTAAAAATATAAACACTTACTATGTTTTATGCACTTTTAAATTTAAATAGTGGAAATCTTTTATAAAGCAATGAAATATGAAAAATTAAAAAATCAACAACCAGGTCCGTTGATTTATAGCAGGGCTCGTGACAACTATGGAGGGAACGCTGCATTATATCGCTTCGTTTTCATTACGAAATTGACAGCCGCAAATTAATTAATTAATGCACTCTCAACTTGCTGCTCTCCTTTTTATTTCAACGTGCGGATATAGGGCAGGCCGGCAGGGTGGCATGATAAAGACGTTCTGTAAAGAGATTAGCATCTCACGTAGTTACATTGGTGTAAGAGTATATGGACGTACCATGCACCTTTAAGAGTAAATCTCCTGTAAAACGTGTTTTTCCTATTAATTAGAAAAAATGTGTTTTACATAATCATCCGGCGCTCTTCAACACATTCGCTGGACCTTCATAACACATCAACTGGTCATCCTAAACACTGTCACTGACTATATATTAACACATCAACTGTTCTTCAAATTTTTTATCTAGAAAAACTTTTCGGCTATCATTTTCAAAGGTTATGTCTATCAGTTTCAAAGGTTCTGGATATCAGTCTCTAAGTTTCTTTTTATTTTTTTTTCTCACTGGAGATGCTTCATAAATTATATACAGAAGACTATATTATCTATATACAGGCCTCTTGAGCTTGATATCCATAAATTTATTGGTCATGACCTTCTTCAAATGTGCTTGAAATTCATATCCAGAAGGCTTGTTATTGATATCCAGAACCGATGAAAAGTTCTGATTATTTACAAAAATACCACCGCGTGTTTTTTTAAAGAAGTTCCATATATTTTCAAAAAAGCCACCGAAAACACGTTTTTCCTGGGACTTGCGTTTACCCAAAATTTTGTGGCACCTTAAATGCGCATTGTTAAAACTCACGAAAAAAAATACCACAAAATTTTAATATTCTCTATGTCCTTAACTAAATGTTTATTTTGAAGAATTTTTTGTTTCAAAACCAAAGATTTAAAAAAAAAAAAAAAACTTTGTCTCTAAAACTTCTTTTACCAATTTTTGTTTCTAGTTTCTTTAAACATGTAAAATTTAAATGTTTGGAAAGAAGATTACATTATTATATAAGAATCTTTGCAACTAAATTATATGAATCATAGAGATTTTCTAATTTTCCTTAAAATGAATTTTGGATATTTATTTAAGGAAATAGGAAGTATATAAAATGAGGTGCAATTATTTTGTTGGTGCTTTTGATTAGAGTGTGGGTCCATAATCGATTCAACCAATAAAATGTCGCCAACTCGGTTTTTTTTTTTTTTTTTTTTTTTGGTGCTCGTAGCATTGCCTACATAACAATAATCACATTTATTTCCTCAAAGTTTTAAGGACATGTGGTATACTCCCTCCGTCCCAGCACAAGTAGGACTTCTTTCTTTTTTAGGCCATCCCAAAACAATTGAGACTGCCCAAAATGAAAATGTTTTAATATATTTATATTCAACCAACACCACCATTTAACCCCACTCATTCTCTCTCTCTTCATTTTCCACAACTCAATTTATTCAACCAACACTACTATTTACCCACACATTCTTTCTCTTCATTTTCTACCATACATACACTACTTTTCTCTTAATTATTATGCCCACTCCTTATTCCTACTTGTGCTGTGACGGAGAAAATATTTGTTTATACAATGTTTACATCATTTTAGAAAAATTACTATAATTAATCATTTCGTTACAAAATTAATGTTCAAAATTGGTATACAGCCCCATTTTTCAATTTTTTTTTTTTGATAGACACCTAGCCCGTCTTCTAGTCGGTACATAATACTCCCTCTGTCCCATAATGATAGTCCCCTTATTTTCATGGGTTTTACGAAGGAACTTTGAGAATAATTAAGCCTACTTTTAATTATTCTAATGAAATTGTTCTTGATACACCATTATAAATACTATTAATATCAATTTTTAGATTCACATTAACATAACTATAAGTATCATTTATAACTGCTCAAGTTCCCTCATAGTAACAACGAAAAAAATGTGGACTATCTTTCTGGATCGAGGGAGTAAAAATAAAAGCATGAGATATGTACGTATGATGGCTGGGTATGATGGCTGCGTGGGTGGCGCTGGAAATGTATGTGGACGCCGTCACGAGCACATAATTAAATTGCGTTGTCAAAATTGGGGACTGAGGTGGACGTTTATTGGGATTAAATAGAAACTCCTGTGTTTGAACATGTGAGACAGCCCACTTTGTGCTCATGCATACATGACTAAAATATCTTATCTCCACAACTAATCATCCACTTGTCATACATCATGATGATAAGGTTGCACGAGGAGCTTATCTACGGTGTTATAGAGTTTGGTATTCTTTTTGGGAGGTCTAAGGTTCGAATCCCCTTCCCCCTCCCCCAATAATGCCGGCAGGTAACAGATGGCGCAAAGACGTCTATGTCTCGAATCCCCTTCCCCCTCCCCGAATAATGCCGGCAGGTAACAGATAGCGCAAAGACGTCTATGTCCAATAGGGGAGGAACTTGTAACAGTTAGGGCTATAGATCTCTAATAAATTCTATAGCAATTTGTAAACGATGACAATTGCCTTGAAATGAATGATACTCCATCTGTCCCAGAAAGATAGTCTCATTTTGACTTGTTATAGTCAACAAAAATAAACTTTGACCAAACATTGGTGTCAATTTAACGATCACAATGAAATTATAAAAATTGTTATTAATAAATCACTTAATGATTTTTCAATTACAAATTTTAGAATTTCACTAGAATCTTTAGATTGTCATCAATGGTTGGTTAAAGTTTATTTTTGTTGACCATAAAAGATCAAAATGAGATCTTTCTGAAATAGAGGGAGTATGTTACAACTAAAAAAAAAAATGATGATAAGATTAATATATAAAGAAAAAGAATTCTCTTTTTCTTTGGGGGCATAGAAGCTTCAGCCGCATTCTCAATAGGAGAGCCGCACCCAGATATGGATGACGCGAGTTTAATGCTTGTCTATACTTCTACTTTTTATTTTCTTTCCATTAATTTTGCTGGCAACCAACCAACAAATATGGAGATGTCCAGATGTTACCTCACTGTGCAGTAAGAGTATCACGATGAGAGTTTTCTACATTTTTTTTTTATGAAAGAACTTTTTAAAGTTTTATGTCATGATTGATAATTGAAAAATCCTTTACTGATATCAACTCATTTTTTTAAAAAACAATATCAACTCGTTTTAAAGAGGGCTCATTTGATTTATTCTATTAATCTTCACTAATTTCACGTGTTGATCATTAAATTTTAAGATTTCTGTTATTGTGGAAGAAACTTTGAGTTTTTTATTTGTTGACTTAGCATGTTGAGAACATAAAAAAAAAAACAACTTTAAAAAACTCAATCATTGTGGATGCTCCAAGTAATTAGGTGTCCACTTACTGCTTAAATAGCTTTAATTTACACAGTTTAAAAGAAACTGAGTGACTACTCCCTCCGTATCACCTCACTTGAGACTTAAGAGCTGGGTACAAGAATTAAAGAAAAAGTAATTTATGTGTGGTAGAAAATGAAGAGAGAGAATGAGTTGGGTAAATAGTAGGGTTGGTTGAAAAAATTGAATGGTGGAAAATGAAAAGAGAGAATGAGTGGTGGGGTAGATTGAATATAGAATTATAAAAAGATGATTATTTTAGGGAGTCTAAGTGAGCTGAGACAGACCAAAATAGAAATAAATCTCAAATAAGCTGAGACGGAGGGAAAATATCATACTCCCTCCGTCCAAGACTAAGGTTCTAAATTTGATCTTACACGGAGATTAAGAAAAAGTAAATGTTGTGAGTATGAAAAGTAAAGTAGAAGAAAATAGGAAAGATAAAGTGGGTATAAAGTTTTTGTTGTGAGAATGACAAGTGGGTCCTATTGTTTATTTTAGATAATAAAAGCAACTAAACCTTAGTATTGAACAAACCAACAAAGAAAGTAAGAACCTTAGTCTAGGACAGAGGGAGTAACAATTTTATACTCCCTCTGTCCCACCTCACTTGACACCCAAGAGGTGAGAACAATAACTAAGCAATCAATAATATGTACTTTATATTGATATCCAGAAGGCTTTATACTGATATCCAAGACCCTTCTGGCTATCACTTTCAAAGGTTCTGGCTATCACTTTCAAATGTTCTGGTTATCAATCTCATATTCAGAAGGCTTTATATTGATATCCAGGACCTATCCGGCTATCACTTTCAAAGGTTCTGGCTATCAATATCATATCCAGAAGGTTTTATAATTATATCCAGAACCGTTGACAAGTTCTGATTATTTTCAAAAAATGCCATCACGTTTTTTTTTAAAACACGTTTTTTCCTAAGCGTTTGAAAAAACACGTTTTTCCCAAGATTTTGCATTCTCAAATGAGCATATTTAACATTTCAACAGTTCAATTCTTTTAGAATTAACATGGATATAGAGCTATTGTTCAAATTTGTATACAAGGTTTTATAATTATATTCAAACATCTTATTTCAAAAATATTGACATTATACGTAATAATTAGGAAGGGGGGGGGGGGGGGGACGAACTATAATTGGTTTCCAATCTACCTAAAAGTCTACAAATCTTCCTTTTAGGATTCACATGATTATTTCTTTAGATTTGATCATCAATTATAAAGTCAAATTTGTATTGCCAGATTTGAATCGTAGAGTATCGGGTCGTAAATGTTTATTTCAAATTCAAATTCAAATTCAAATCCAAATGAATACATATTTATATACTCCTCCAGTTCCATTTTAAATTTTAAAAATTACCATTTTGATTGTCCCATTTTAAACTTCAAAGCCTAAAAAGGAAACTTTTAAATACTTCTTTATTTGTGGATCTCACTGTTTGCGCGCGGGTTTTTGTTTGACTTCGAGGTGCCTTTTCGTCCTTAGATTTACCCTTTTTTTTATTGTTTTGAGAGTCGACACCATGTTATTGTCGGAACACGGACCGAGATATCTGGATTCGGGGGTTAAGTTATGAATTGGGAAGGTCAAGGAGCACCCAATTCACTAAATCTAGGATTGGTCTTGCTAAGAAATCATCATCATTGTTTCAAAATCATGCAAAATGTATGTAAAAAGAAAACGAACAAATAAATAATTGCTTATTTATTTGGGATGTCGGATCATGTGCTTCGAGACCATCTCCATGGATTGGAGAGACTATAGGCTGATCCTTTAATGGAATCACACTACTTTAAAGACAAAGAAGGAGATGAGAAGATAGAAAACAAAGAGTTTTATCTAAGCGTTCATCAAGAATCCTATAGATGGCCTTGACTAAAGGCCTTGAATCTCCAATAAACTTGGCTTGAATGGTGTTGTGGAGGCTTGAATTTCGTGGGTGAGGAAGAGTGACTGATTATGTGGACCTCTTTGATCAGATTTGGAGTGGTTTTGGGTGAATGAGGATTCTAGTCTTTTTTCGGTTCAAGAAACTTTTTATTTATAGGAGTTCTAGACCTAGGGTTTTGGTCAAGAAGGTAAGTTGTGATGGGAATCCAAGACTTGATTCCAGCAGAGGTATTTTTGGACTCTAGGATCGTCCATTAGGTTTTTCTCGAATTGCTTAAGTGTTTGCCAAGAAAAGGGGTTAAGATCAACAAGGAAACTGACCAAAACCCGACTGTCAAGGGGGGATGTCTCGTACGAGGCATCTCAGTGCTGGAATTCACTTTTTTCCTTCTGCAGTAGCTTTAATATTCATTTTGGCCCCTGACTAACGGGGTCAGTCAGAAAATTAACGAAACATGTCCAACTTAACGAGTTTCGACCCAAATCAAAGGCGAGACACAGAAGTAGTGTGATTATGAGTGAATGTCCAAAATGGGGTGTCTACAGAGCCCCTCGGCGATGATACTTATGGATGAAGTAACGTCGTCGATAGAAAAGACGCCATTTTGAACTAGGGGTATGGTCGTGCTAAAAAGCTGCCTACGTATTCCTCGGAAGGAAATTAGACCAAACGTAGTTCGACTCTGAAAACACGCAAAAAATGAGTTTAAGGTATTTTGAAAAACATTTTTGAAAATAATACTTGCGGTAAGTAAAGTTTAGAGTTTAGAGAGTACCCATACTGAGGAATCAATAGCCTTGACCAAATTCTGAATATACTCCTTTTTGTTGATGACGAACCGTCTCCAATTGCAATCCATACTGAGGAATCAATCTCTTTGACCCCAATTCTGAACATACCCTTTTGTTGATGACGAACCGTCTTCGATTTTAGAGACGCCAGTTACCCGGACCTTGCTTCTCCTTCCAAGGAGTTTGCTTTATTCGCCGGAAAATGTGAATCCTATGTTATTAACTGTAGACACCCCGCCTTGGACCGCTCACCCCGATTGCACATTTGATCTTGTGTTTCTCCCCATTTTAACTGTTTCTCGTTAGTTTCTGTCACTTCCGTTAAGTTTCTGACTGACTTCGTTAAGTCCAGGGACTAAACTGAATAACAGGGCTGAATTTCTAGTCCATTCTGTCAAAATCGCCTTCTCTAAGTCGCGCGCCTCCGACAGGAGGATCCAGGCGCGCGCGCCTCCCGCCCCCAACGCAGGAAGCGCGCGCCTCTGGGAGTCAGTTACAGATTTCTGGTCAGGATTCTCTCCCTTGCTCAATTTACAGGATTTTGCCCGGGAAGGATTTCTTGGTGACTGAGTTTTGGCACAAAAAACATCTCTCTTTCACCTATAAAAACCTCTCTTTACCTCCATTTTTAGGGGGACGCGAAAACTTATACAAAAACTTTGACCAAAAACCTTGACCTTAGACCTTGGACCTTTTGGCTCTCAATCTCACATTCTCCAAAGGATTTCTCCAAGTAATTCAACAAGAAGTGTTTGAAGTCTCTTGAAGTCTAGGTAAAGCTACTTCTTTCCCTTTCTCAACTTCATCTCTTTTCTCTATCTTTTTGTTTTATCAAAGTGCAATCACCCAAATCATTTTGGGACATGACTCTAATGATTACCTCATCTCATTGAGGATGGTTAAGGAGTCATCTCCTACATTCCAAACTCTATTTTAAAACCCCTTTTTATGATTTAAAGAAGAAGAAGAACATTTATCATTTATGTAGATTTTGATCAAGCAAGACCAACTTTAGTGGGCGGGATGGGTGTTTCGGTACTTCCCATCTCGTAACCTAACCCCCGAACCTCAAAACAAAGAATCTCTGTTTTCGTAATCAAACTTAGGCTATCATCAATAGGTTTTTCTTATGTTCCTCAAAACATAGGTGGCGACTCTAAAAACAAGTTAGACATCCTAGGAATAACTCGCGCGCTCTAGCCTAAAGCCGTGGGCTCCCACCGGGGTATCTACATTGGCGACTCGGCTGGGGACGTTTGAGGGTTAAACTTGCATTCTGATCAAAATCTACATCTTTTCTGGGCATTCTGACTCCTGATGGGGGAGGCGCGCGCGCTTTGGCCTCTTCAGCCTAAGGAGCGCGCATCCCGCATCAAGGACCAGAATCGCCCGCTTCTTCATGTTCTTCATCTTCTTCTTCTATTATTCTTCACTAATCATTTCTGCAGGGGTTGCAATATGCACATAGGACCAGGGCAATCCCTGAGTCCAAAATCTGACAATCTGATAGGTGGGCCCAGAAGCGCGCGCCTCCTAATAGCATTGCGCCATGCGCGAGCATCCCGTAGCAACACTCAGAGGCGCACGCTTCTGGGTTGGTTCCCAGAACAAAAACAGGTCTCAGAACAGAGCAGTATGATGGGGGTGTGGGCACAGTTGCCTGCATCAGTGGTTATTCTGAACTTCGGACTGTTTTAATTTTATGTTCTATTTTACCGGTCATACGGGTGATTCGGGAGTTGTAATTTACGTGCTTATGTGTTTTTTTTTTATCTTTCTTTTCAAAAAAAAAATTTTTGTCACGTGATAGACCTCACACTACATGCACATATTCCTATGAATTGCTCACTATCGAGTCGCACAAGTCAACCCCAAACCCGTCGAGGCCGTCCTAGAAAGTTTCAAGCTCCACTCGACCTTGGCTCTTTCGAAGCGGTAAACCTCAGCCCGTGGCGTAGTTCATGACTACATGCCGGGGGTGACCTTTGAGCCTCATATTCAAGCCGAGCACAAGCCACACAATTCTAGTTAGGGTCTAACACTCCGTGACTCAAGTCGGTTTCCATGTACCGAGATTTCCCTAAACTAATGTCTTCAAATCATACATGCCAACTTGTTGAAACGGACGCAATAAAAATCCATCCCCAAAAGTGGTTATTTTGGACGAAAATAAAAATCTGTCCCCGCATGTATGCTTTACTACATTAATTTAGTTTAATCCCGATACATGTAGGATTCACAAACGCGATGGAATCGATGAGTATATGGGACCGCGAGATGGTCTATATACTAGTGTGACGATTCCATTATTTTCTTAGAAACCCCAAAAGGGATCCATTCCCTCCGACTTATAAAAAAAAAAAAAAAAAAGAGTCTTTTCTTATGTGGTTCGAGTCGTGTGCCCAACTGTGTGTTCTAAGCCTCTTCGTGGACCGCAAGTGATACTCAAGGCTGAGGGGCCTCTTCTGCAATATAGGTTCAATTGGTACTTACAGAGTCTACCGGGATTCGGCAAATCAGTTAGTCCGTGAAGAGATACTCCAACAGCTCCAACAGCAACCATGACCGGCAGCAGCAACACCATGTTTCTCGAACAGCTTTCAACCATGGTCCAACTCCTCCAAGAGCAAGTCTCCACCCTTAATAAGGAGGCACAAAGCAAAGACGACATTTGGAAATCCCACCTCGACAGCCAAAGGGAGGCCCACGAGGCCGAGATGGAGTTAATGAAAGAAAAGCTCACTAATCTTGCCAAGGGGAAGAGCAAAAATGACGATGACGAATCCGAATGGACCGAAGGTTTGTTCAAAAGTCCTTATGTCAACACCCACACCAAGAAAGTGGGAGAGCCAAGTTTCCGAGAACAATGAGCCCAAAATGGTGGATTCTATCATGGCCTACATCGACCAAAAATTCAATAAGCTCAACATGGGGAAAGGCTCCGACACAAGCCTTTATCAATCATCCATCCTCATGAGTACTATGGCCGCTCTTCCTGATAAGTTCAAGATGCCCGACATAAGCAAATTCAAGGGAAACTCTTGTCCTATGGCTCACATTGAGACTTATATTTGGGCAATGGTTCCGCCCAAGGTGATGGCTCAATGCTTTCCTCTCACTCTCGAGGGGCGGCAAAAGATTGGTATGCTACTCTCCCGCTCACTGTCCGTCTTGATTGGGACTCCGCCATGCTTGCCTTCAAGAACCAATACCAAGGTAACACCACTCACCGGCCCACAAGGAAAGAGCTAGAGAACACTACTCAAAGAGACAACGAGTCCTTCATTGACTTCACAAGGAGATGGAATGACAAGCTCTCTGAAATTGTTGAGAGGCCGAACACAAAAGAGCAAATGGACATCTTTCTAAATGTCTCAAAATTGATCTCCGCACCCACCTAAGTGGGGCTTTCTATGCGGATTTCTCCCAAATGTATGAGGCGGGGGTCCGAATGACGAGTTGCTCAAGGAAGTCAAGAAAAGTGCTCCTAGCTACCGCTACAAGGCCGCTTCCAACTCCACAAAACAGGCCTCGGTCAATGCCGTCACTCTCGACAAGGGAATTACAAAAAGGTTCCTCACCCCAAGGGAAGAAGTCTCGAAATGACCGTGTCTACACGCCTCTCCAAGGCATGACTCAAACCGAAGTTTTCGAAGTCCTCAAAGCAAAGGGTCAAATCACACCGTACAAGGGTACCAACCCAAGACGGTCAACCCCAATCATGCTCACCACAAATATTGTGGCTACCACCAATATAGTGGCCACACCACCGAGGAATGCTTCGTTCTCCGCAATGTCATTCAAGATCTCATAGACAAGAAAGAATTTGTAGTGGCTAATGACGAACATGTCAATGTAATAGAGATAGGAGAACTCGAGGGACCACCCATTCAATCCCAATTGTGAATGGGGGCCCCAATGTTATGAATAAACTTGACAATTCTGTTATGTTGTAACTTGCGATGAGGTAATGAGGGAAGTACTAGAGAATAGGAAAAAGAAGCAAGATGGGAACGTCAACATGCTAACTCGATCCGGTCGAGTCATAGCAAGCAACCCTTCCACTTCCGCACCAAGCTCCTCTTCTCAAGGCCGCAAGCTCGCGACACTCCCGAAGATCCTCTACTTGTCCAACTCAAGAAAACTCAAGCCAACATCTCTATTTGGGACCTCATCGCATCCTCAAAGAAACACCGAGATCTTGTCATCCGCAATCTTGATGATACATCAATTCCTCCCGATACTACTCCTGAGGACCTCACGGCAATGATCAGTCACATTCATTTTGGCAACGTCATCACCTTTGCCGATATGGACCTTCCACCATTGGTTCCGACCACAACGAGGCTATTTACCTCAAGGTACGAGCAAGTGGGAGGCCCATCTCAAGAGTCTTAGTGGACGGTGGTTCCGCACTCAACACTCATGCCTGGCAGAATCATGGGCATACTGGGGCTTAAAGATTCCGATATGAAGCCTTCTACTCAAGTAATCTGAGGTTATGACAGCACCGCCCGTACAGTCATGGGCATGATCGAAATAGACATTGAGTTTGGGAGCATGGTCATGTCCGTTCCATTCCAAGTGCTTGACATCCCGCCTTCGTTCAACTTGCCTTTGGTCGACCATGATTCACAGTTCTAATGCCGTCCCGTCAACTCTCCATCAATGTGTCAAGATCCGAAATGGTGATGAAATAGTGACCGTCATGGCCGAAAACGTCACTATCCACAGAAAAGGTGAGCCCGTTCCACCAAGTTCAGCATGGTTTACCAGACTCCACTCTCTCCGGCGTCTCAATTAACGCCATTGACAAAGAAGGGGGAAACGGATCATGGACCCCCAGCAATCACAAAGTCCTCCGCATGATGAGGAATATGGACTACTTCCCTGGTTTAGGCCTAGGGAAATACCAACAAGGAATCCTACATCCTGTGCAAGTCCCATTTGTCAAGAACACATTCGGTTTGGGTACGAGCCTTCCAGAGAAGACTTGAAACAAGAGCAAGCGATCAAGAATGAAAAGGCCCGAGCTCGTAAAGAAGGCCGTCGTTATGAAGGTCCCTAATCTAAGACCTTACCGCAAGATGTTGAATGGCTATTTTGTCCGCCAAGGGGAAGACGTTTCATACATGATCTTTCCCGAGCCATGGGTTAAACAATAAGGGTGTCAAAAAGCCCGGTCTCGAAATCTCTCCGATTGTGAGATCCACAAATCCGAAAGGGAACCAACTCCATATCGCCCCGTGAATGGTGGGGATAGAAGGTGACTATAGAGTCCGAGACAGAAATCATCGTGGGGGAAGAACCGACAG